>JAQFYG010001591.1:0-18159 GCA_034694325.1 Entomobrya corticalis | reverse complement strand
CTAGTCCTTTACTATGTGTATACCAAATTTGGCGGAAATCGGTCAAGCCGTTCTCAAGTTACAGCGCGGACGGACGGACGGCCGCACGGACGGGACGGACGGAGTACAATCTTAGTAACTTGCGAACACGACGCAAGTTAATAATATCAGACCGTTACTTAAGTAAAGTATCTTAGAAAAAAACAAAACTCACTCTAGCTTTCATATCTTGAATCTATGCACACAATATTTTGACAAGCTACGACTAATAAAATATTAGTAGTTGTTTATTAGATCCAATCAAAATGCATTCAACGTGATAGCTGATTTTAAAAACTGTTATTTTTAATGATGTATTTCGCAGCTCATAATTATTTGTCTTAAATCATGCATACGTATTCTCGCTTTACCCTTAAGTATGATGTATGGTTAAGTCTACTATACAATTTCGGTTGAGTCGTACTGTTATAATGAAATTTGAGAGATGAAATAAATGAACTGAGCAGTGCACAAGAACATAAAAATCTAAAGTTCATTAATAACAGCAACATCATTTGACATCATCATCATCAACAACAGAAGAATTTGTTTGTACATTTTCATAGCTATGTATCTATAAGATATATATTATGTTTTTACGATGATAATTTATACTTAAGATTTGATGCAAGCATGTAGTATATGAGTACCTGTGCTACTTTCACTTCTTATATTCCACACGTGTATCAATGTGCCTGTTTTGGGGCTTCAGTAGAATCAATTGGATTATAAATGCTTAATATTAAACATCAGTGTTTTGCTGATTGAGCAGGAATATCATGTTATACTTACAAGTTGGAATATATACATTTTTCAGAAAATAGAAATGTGATGCTAGACGCGGTATGAGATTTAGAGTTGAAGTTTTATTAGTTATAGATCTCGTTTTATATTCCATTAAAATGTTATTGACTTCATTTTATTTCTCCATTTCACCCAAATTCCAGATATCGCACAAATACTTTCTCAAATGCCGTGTCCTATTTTCCTGATGATTCTGATAGCAGTGCAAAGCATAGGATTTCATTGCCAGCTAGAGCCTATAACTTTGAGTGTATGGTAAATAATCCATTGTTTGAGTTAATTGCATCTATTTTATGATATAAACAACTATGCTTTTTATTGTAACATTACCGTTATTGCTACCTTTTAAAAAACTTATGACTGATCGCAAGATATAATCTTAGAACACGCCACTGTAGACACTTAAACAAGAACATTTCGTTGAGAGCTATCAGCTATTGAAAAGGCTACTACCAACATGTTTTGCAAATATTGAGTGGAATGAAACGGAAAATTTCTCATCAAGATTATGTAGTTTGCTTTTGCTTTCTCTGTTACTGTTTGCAACGAGAAATAAATTGATTCGTTTGAGGGGGTAAAGTGTTCTTATCAATCTCTTACACATAATGAAGCAAGAAGCTTGACGCAGGCTAAAGCTATTCAATGCATCGTTGTTCGGTTTGTTGTCATTTTCTTTAGAACGAATTGTCTTTTTAGGAGAAGTAGGAGGAGAAATTAATTTTCATATTTGCCATTTTTACCGTTTATTAGAGAATTTATTTTACAAATCTACGATACACAAAACATTTAATTTATTTCGTAATAATATTATATTTGTTCCCGAATTTTGAACTTATGTGTGTTAATTTAGGAAAATTCTGCAAAATGTTTTATATAATATTCCATTAATAGTTTACGTGCTGTATTTATTGTAAAGAACTATTGAAATATATCGTCAAATAATATCAGTAAGAGGATAGAAAAATCGTGTTTTCTAAACTATAAATAAAACCAAACTTCTCTTAATTCTGACTAAAATATATACATATATTCAGAATAAATATACGCAAACTCTAAATCGTAATTGAACGAAACATAATCTTTTCTTCACGTAATTATATATATCATTAAGGCAAATTGGAAAATATTTCATTCTCCAGCCAACGTACAGTTATATCAACCTAAAAATAGCTTTTCTCCAAACAGATATTATACAATTTGGTTTTTTACTTTTAAAATGGAGAACTGACATCACTTCTTTTTGGAAAACCTGTTCTCCATCTTTTGTAAATGAACAAAAAGTATAAAACTTTCATTGTAATCATCTTGAAATCCCTCCGTGACCTGTAGATAAATAATTGTATTAGAAGTTAAAGGGTAGAATCATAAAATGTATATTCCTTACCGGAATTTCCTGGAATTAAAATTTTGAAATATGTAACATGAGATTATATTAACATTTAATGAGAGAATTAGACTGCCATATATTTTTCCCTTTTTCCAAAGTACCGTTGGGTTTAATACTTAAATTTGGTTCATTTTGGAACCTTCAAGAAGTCTGCAAATGGAAATATTGAGCGTCTTTAGCACGCACATGTATTTTTGAAAGACCACCAACAATAAACCACCATCATCGTCAAGTGAAAGGAGCAGCCCAGCCCATTAGTTTCTTCAATCAGTTTTCCAACGGGATTCCAAGTTAATTTTATTTCTGGCAACTAACCAAAAGCCACTACTTGATTCTGACTATCCAAAAGTTGAGCTTGTTAAATGTGTGCAATCAAAATTAAAAATGTTTAACGGAGGGAAAAGTTGAATTTTCTCCTTGAATGTTTAGCGCACAAGGCGAAAAGAGTTTGCAACATCATCCATTTCGCTTATTATCGCAACAGAAGTATTTGCTTGCAATCGCTATCACTGCATCTGGTTTTGCTAATGTACTGAAACGTATATTTTTACTGTAAACACGAAACTTTGTTGAGCCTTTTCCAACCAACCTCGGAAGGAAAACCAAGTAAACCAATTCAGTCAAATGCATTAGCATGTCGTGTTGCAATTAACTGGGTATGTGTACACTAGCAAATCATCATCATTTTATATCCATAAAATAACATAGAAGTCGCTAGCCAGAAGTTTGGTCTATTTGGTCTTCTGCCAAATGATACCACGAAAAATGCTCCGCCTGTGACCATTCAATATAAATAATTGGACTCATGTTCTCTCCTCTTTCCTTGTCGGTCACAACATATTTTACTGCAAATTGTGCAAATATAAGGTTTCTCTTGCCGAAACAAAAAAGTTGGAAGTAATAAACACAACTTGGGAAAATCATTGTACTGTGCACTGCACGCATAAATTACTGCTAAGAAAAGATACGTTTCCTTGCGTTCATTTCCTCTTTTGCTCATGTTATCAATACTTTTCCACTTGAAAAACATTTCTCCAGAACAAAAGCAGATAAAGCAATGCCTAGTCCAACAGCGAGAATATAAAGGGGATACACAACTTGTGCGTACGAGTCGCTCTCACTGTTTTCCAAGTAGCGAATTAGCTGATTTCTATTTTTGTAAATGACAGATTGCCAATGCTGAAGTAGTCCGTGTTCCCACATGACAGCAGTGATGAAATTAAATCTTCCTGAAAATTACGATTATGAGTATTCTTAAATATATTTAGGTATTATTCTCCAGATGATTTAAGATATTTTATTTGATGAACAATTTATTAAGCTTATTCCATCAAAACAGTTAAAATCCAAACCTGTTATCTGAGCCATTGAGCTAGTTATAATTGGAACCACAAATCTGCTTGACAGGATATCCTTTGAGAATAAAAATTTATTTTGCCCATCCTTAAATCTTAGAAGAGGCCTTGCAAAAGTTGACAATAAAGTCTTCAATCCCATACATGCAAACTTGCCATTAAGGATTTTCAGCAGACACTGAAAAATGTATGAGTTGACATTTTGTTTTAAATAACACTCGCTGCTGTCTCAAAAAATAAATCGCAGATTTCGTTGAAAATTTATAGTCTACCTGATTCTGTTCGTGGTGAACGAATTTTCCCTTCAACATTTTGACTAATGTCAAGTTTTCCAAATGTTGTACTACCGACTCGAATTCAGTCTCTTTATATAAGAACGTTCCAACCTGGTAATCAGATTCAGCCAACTCCCACAATGTTTGCGGAGGAATTATTACCCCAGGTTCAACAAGAACCGACGTTAATCTGGATTTAAATAAGGAGCCAAGTACAATAACAGACGAAAGCCATCCTGTCAAAGTCAGTATAGGAACGTACGACTCGGAAAAATATTCTCTGAGAATTGTTGCCTCAGAAGACTGATCAATTAAAGGCTTCAAAATGATTCCCAAAGTTGAAGGAAAAGAGTTCCTGTTCAGAATCGTCAGCAAGCCAATCATCGTCACTGCTAAGCCAATGTATATCAACCACACATTCAACTGAAAAGTTTCAAAAAAGAAGAGCACTGATCCGGATGATTGACGAGGTAAGCCTGTGATGAAGGAAATGTCGTCGTAGAGGAATGTGTTTGCCTGTGTCATCACTCTACCATTCTCTTGAGTAGCTGCCAAACCAATGCACGTGTCTGCATTACCATTCATCACTTCTTTCAGTAGCCCAAACCATTCCTTTGACACTGGGTCAAATCCCCCAAAATTGGCCGTGTCAAATGATGTCACGGACACCGTTCCGTTCACGCCTTCGACAAATAGACTAATCATCATGACAAGTGAACTAAAGTACTTTGAATAGTTAAAATTTCTTGGATGCTCATTTAGTCTTTTGGAATCGAAATCGTGTTGGGTTGGTGCTGGCAATCGTCCTGACATTGCAAGAGATAGTGGCTCACCATGCAAATTCCAACGCTTGAACTTCACTAGACTGCCAAGGATAAAACACGCGCTTACATCTTGATCACATTTCATCACGCCAACTAAAACAACTTTCTCTGCTTTTGCATCCAAAGTTTCAATTAGAAAATTAATTTCAGATTCTGCTTGTGAAATTGTAGGAATTGTAACTGAAACCAGGAAGAATATGTTCAACAAGGATTTCAGAGCAGAGGTCACCTCTTCAATGGGAACTGAATCATTTCCTGAAAGGGTGATTAAATGAGTATTGTACTCATTTACACCTGGCACGAACTCAACCCAATTCCTTGAAATGGTTTCGAGATCAATATGGTCGTCATAAATCACAATACTACAAGGTTGCATGTATTTAGCATAAAAATTGTCAGGAAAATGATTGGAAACAGTGGTCGAAAATATTTTTGTAAATTGCAATTGGGGTTGATACTGCCAAACGTTCTTAACCGCAGATAGTGATGAAAAGTAATACATTTTCTCTGTAAAAACAGTTACTTTTGTACATGAACTATTCTGTGGATACCAAGTTTCCAAAAGACATTTAGTTATTCCAGGAGATAAAAATGTTAACGTAGTTGATGCGCTATTTGATAATGCCAAAAAGAAAGCAAATACCGTTTCTTTCCATTTTGTACCAAACATATTTAACCCCTCACTAGAAAATTTGCCAAACAGTACGTAGAGTTCCTACATGAACGTTTCACTATAGCTAAACATTTAAGCCTTCGTTGACCAATGATGAATTATTGAACAAGTAGTGCTTATTTTTCATTAATATTTAATGATTACCAAGCTTATTATATGAAAATTTCTGTCAATTTATTCAATCTATATATATAATTACATGTTATTATATTTATAACCAACAAAACTACCTAGGTATGCATAGTAGACATATATGATACTTTCAACAAAGTCCTTGTGCATAATTAATAGTTAAATAAAAGATGAAAGATGAATCAACCTGAACTGCAATAAATTAAGCTGCGAATATGAATACGTTTCTGTAATAATGAACCACAAGAGAATTCAAAAAATTCGTACAATAGCGGCTACATTTTAATTTCACGCCAATTTGATGAATACGTCACAATAAGTTTCTAGATTATTATGAATTACACGTCTAAATTTAATCATCATGACAAGTATTGAAACTCTGGAGCTGTTGCTCAGAATAAATTATTTGGGTGCTAATTTTTCTGTGGATATAAAGGACGCGTTCAACATAATAAGTATATAGTAAAGTAATGCAATGACTAGTTTAGTACACTAGACAAAATCTAATTTTCCCATTTTCTTTCAATGAAATTTTCAGTAAAATAAATATCTTTTAAATTTTTGACACCTTCGAGTTTAAAAGGATGTAAACACGAATATGGAATGTCCATTCGATGCTCAATCATGCAGTGTATCATAACAGCAATAGACTGGCGTTCTGTTGTGAATAAAGTAGATGACCCTGATATTTACACAGTGATCGTGTCATGCACATGAAGCATAATATTATGACATAACAAATGTACACTTAAACCTTTGACAATTTTTCATTGTCCAGAATATAAAATAAAATAAACTTTGCGCAAGTTTGGTCCAATTGCATTTGACATTTGCAAACTGTACCCTCTATACTCACAAACTATAATTTTTACCTATGTTGTAACTCTTATATGTACTATATGAAATTGTTGTTTTGTATTGTCCGATAAAACTGCAATAATTCATAAATATGTCAGTTCAAATGTTGCTCCAACAAACATACGTACAACCTGTTTGGGCAACCTATACAACTTGTGTTATATATATAGTGAATAAAGCAAAATTTTGCTGTTTTCAGCTCTTTAATTACCTTAATGCTGTCGGTTGTTACTTTTCATATCACTGTAATATGAAATATCCAGGAAAAAGTATATTCTTACCTGAAAAAAAAGAAAAAATACAGAATTAGAGTCAAATTCAAATAAAACAAGCAATAGTGTTAAATAAATGTTCAGGTGTGTGTTCATAAATATTGATTTATTGCTTGCAATTTAGATTTATCCTTTTGTCCTTATTTCATAAGACGTATTTTAAAATTATTACTTGTGGAGATTTTATTCTACAAAGTAAGAGCAAAAGCAATTTTTCAACTTAAGTATAATTAGAGCTGTCAGAAAACAACTACATAACTTGTATATAATAATAATTAGATGTGGATGTAAATTCTCATCAAAAGCGTCTTAAAATACATTATTTTTCAAGCATCAATAAAGACCAATTAAAAATTCAATAGAATTGTTGTTTTGTTCAATATTTTAGCACGAGCCTTATTTTTCTTAATAATCAGTCTATACGTAAAATTCACTTCTTGTTCTTATCGACAGGTTTCGTGAAATATAGCAGTAATAACCATTTTCATTTTTTCTCCAGCAATCTGAAGACAGCATTATTATCTATAATGGTTATCTATTGCAGAGCAGAATCATTTTTCTGGCATATATAAATTTTGTTAAAAGATGGAAGAAAAAAGTTTATAGCCCAGTTTGAAGGAACCAGAATCTTTTATACACTGTCATTCTATTTATTATTGCTTTTCATCATGAAAAAAGAGCTATTGTTATAATGCATAAAAGAGTATTCTTTAAATGAGAAAGTATAATATTCTTCCATTTATTAAAGGAGCTAAGGGGCATAATAAAAGAACCATGCCTCTTCGACCCGTGAATTCTCTGAAAGAAGGAATCATCGGTGATAACCCATTTAGGTTATATTCGTTATTTATTAGACTCTCGCTGAAATTTACCAAAACCATGATTTTTCATTACCATTATTATTATTGAAGTAATCTTTGTTATTAATAGCTTCAAGCAAACACCCATTTTTCCTTTCTTGCTTTTTGCCCTCTGCACAAAACGAAATCACTATCTTTTAGCAGAAGAAAAGACTAGAAGGCTTGCAAGATAAGATTGTAGTCTTGTAGAGGAGGCGCAACAACGAATCATTACAGTCCACCTACACAAATAGAGGAATAATGGTAGTTGTATGCAAATTAGCTTTTCCATCGATGTATTGTGGGAAGAGCTCATATTCATCTACAGTTTATTTATTGCAGTTTTTTGGATGATATAAGTCAATAATAGCCAAGAAGAGTAATTTGGCTGAAAGATCTTGTGTGGTATCAGCTTAAATAAAACTGCAAATAGAAGCAATAACTACTTCTCCAACCGAGTAATCGACATTGTACATGGATCTTGTTAAAATTTTAAAGACTTCATACAAAGCTGAAACCACCCCGTTCGAGTTTTACACGAGTGTTTTTTGCAACTGACAAAAACAAATGTTAAGTGTAATGAGAAACCTTGTAAATTGTTCGAATTGCATTTATTTCTATCACCGATCTAAAAGCATAATTTTCCAATCTAATCTACTCAGAACAATAAGATATAAAGAAGAAGGTAATAAGTGATTGTGAATGTGTTCTGATTTTGTAGTTGATCAGTGGAACAAACGAAACCTATTAAAACACATCTTCAACATAGAAGAACAGGTCCCACGCTGATGCACTGACGCTGCAGTTGTACTGCATGCAACCGATGATAATAATTCTGATGTCATCTTTGTCATCTCAAATCACAAAAATTTAAACAGCCAACCCTATCATCATGTCAAAAAGTAAAAATGACCTCGCCCTTATTTATTCAGTGAACATCACATCAAACGCCAACGCAAAATGCAACAGTATTTTAACAATTTCCACTCGCTTGCATAATGCTCGAGTATTTCTTCTTCGAATGAAAATGGCTTTAAAAATTGTAAATCTCTATTTAAATATAAATGTGTTGATGCTACGAAACACAGTGAAACCAAACCCATAATAATCGCCACTGATTTAAAGAACTGAAGAGAGATGAGCATAGGAGTTTATGCAGTTTACATAAAAAATCAGCACTTTGAGTGAACACGACTAAAATCCAAGTAAAACCTCAGTCCCTCAAAGCCAAAGCAGCATCCTTTTGTTGAGTTCATGTTTCGTAATTTTTAAAAGCTCTCATTATATTTATTTTACTGTAGTCTGTATTATTAGAAACATAAATTTCATCATGTGTTTTTATTACAGGCATTAATGGAATTTTGCTAGCAGCTAAAGCAAAAAAAAGACGACAGTGCTGTTGATGATTATATAAGTATGTTGGTGGTATTAAGAGTAGGACTAATAATAATAATAAAAACGAAAGAATTTCATCACCGAAATGGTGGTGGTTCATACTTGGTAGGTAAGTGCAAATAATGGCAATCATACTTTTCCTCATCATAATCACCACATCATAATATTAGTTTTATAACAACAACCATTTCTTCATCTTCATTTCTGCTACTGGAATGGTTTCGTAGAGAAGAGGAGAGTCCTTGGTTAGTGTGATGATGATCAACATGGGAATGTGAATAGGTATATTTTAATAGGTAGATCCTTTCGCCTCGCGTATGTGTGCTGTGTGCAATTTTCGCTTTGATGGGTTTGGTGTAGGATTTTCAAATTAAATTGTAGCAACAGCAGCAACAAGAAAAAGAATGGTTTATGGCATAACGGCAATGGTAGTGCTGTGCAGATTCCTATATTCCATAATGGAGTCGTTTATCGCATCAAAATGAGGGCGGTTACTTCTTCTTGTGCACTTACTTTTTAGACAGTCTTCATCAACATCATTACCACCATCATAATTATCAAAATTTCATATCAGAATGTGTGTGCGTGTGTGTGCTCACGCAGCAGTAGCAGAACACAGTACAGTGGTTACGTTAATTACATAATTGAATTTAATTACAATTCCTGTCAACGTCTTCACATAAAATTTTCAGGTTCCAACTAGTTTTAGATAGAACAAAGAACTTTCAATTTAGAGCTATTACGCATAAAGTTTTAGCGTTATATACAAAGCCCTTGAGTAAAAACTGAATTTCGTCGTTTCTGTGGATTGACAATAAAAGTTTTGCTCAGAATATTTATCATCTCTTCGTCGTTAACATTAAAATGCTGGAACAAACAAGTAGTACAAAACCACCACCAGATCTGAATGAGTTGTCTTTGTCTTGTAGAAAAACCCCACAAAACCGATAACACGATCATCACCCAACGCCTTTTTATCGTAAATATGGATAGATAACCCCCTTGCCTTTTAGTAAATCATGATGGGAGAATGGCATGGTGTGTGTATGTAAAAGCAATTTGGTTGGGTTGATTGCATCCATGCCTTTTTAAAATTCATAGGGTGCTACCAAACAATAACCTCTGCAGAATCTATAATATTACAAAGGATTTCCTTCGGCATGTTACCACTTCATCTCTTGTCATCCGTGCTGCTAAGTAGCTTTTAAAGCCTTGAGATAACGATTATTATGACTGTTGTGCTTTGATTTCTGATTGCAAAGCAAAAAGTTGGACTCTTGAATAAACGGTAATACGTTTTTTGCATAAAATCTCTACCGACCGAGACATACGCAACCAACTCCCTAAATTTAATTTGGAAAGGAAGAAGGTTGAACGAAAAAGTCTTCCAAGGAAAATCTCAAAAAGACTGTTGTCGAAACTCGTGCCCACACAATCGCTCTCTCAACAAAGTTGCGTACATTTGAAAACTAACTTATTTACTTTGCGTGATTGTGGTACAAAGTGGAACATAAAGCATCCGTATTACTTTGTGTTAACAACTACTGCAAGCACGAGACATCCAAAAGAGAAGGATTTAATGATAGTAACCGACGACAAATGGTTTGCTGTATTGAGTCTATCTTACACAATTTAAAGAAATATGCGTTGCATATACGGGTGCACACTCAACGACTGTTATACATAATTTTGTCATTGTTGAAAAATGCTTTATGGGAGTAGCAAAGATGAATAAGAAAAATGTAAATATTGTCTTATGATCTTTATGGCTTAACGGTGATTGCTTTCTGCTTGTCATGAGAATATGTGACTATAGTAAGGCGGACACATTTATCGTGCAAATAACTGAAATGCATTCATAACAAATTGCAATAAAAAGTGGACGGAAAACGAATTCACAATGTACACAGTTTTGTCATTGTTATCACAATTGTTTTTTATTTGGTTTGGTCCGTTTGCTATCATTATATATTATTTTACTTGAGTGCTACAAGAGCATAAACATTTTCTCTATTTTCCCACTTAGCGTAGAAAAGCAGGCAATTGTAGAGAATGGCAAAAAACAAGAAAAATGTTGCACATAACTTTCTCACGACAACCAGCTACCAAAATTTTAAGAACAAGTTTGCAATTGTATTTTACGAAAGTATGCAAATAATATGCATGCGCCTCTATTCTAAGAACTCAATCCCAGGACAGTTGATGGGAACAACCGGCCCACATGAAAACTTTTTTATATCCGCAAAAAGAGTAGTTTTTTCTTTTAAGTATGTCTATACACAGTATGTACTAGATCTACAAGTACGATACATACAAACTTTATCGACCTATAATAGAAACGACATGATCACAATGTAGCCTGCAATAACAATAATAATAAGTAAGTTGTATAAAAGCAGATGTGACCCTGCATCCTCATAGTCATTTAAATAAATAAACCATAACTCATGTCCCCGGTTTTTCATCCTCCTCATCTCGTTTATTCACTTGGTTTTTTGCAAGCTCAAGCTAAAACGGAAAAGACACTAACACTATAAAAGTTGAAAAGCAACCCATCCAAAAAATGTTTATGATTATCGTTTCTAACATCTACGATTTTGAGCCGATGCCATGCATGCAATGGTAAGAAAAATGAGCAGAGATTCTTTTCGAATGAATGCATGATGTTGATGATAATGATGATGCAAAATTTCATATGAAAATTCAAAGTATAGCTAGTAGTTAGATAATTATATGCCCTTGCCTTCACTTCTTGATTTTTTGCTTGAATCTTTTTGTTTTCCTAGAAAGGATTAGAGGGAGACAAGGTATATCTACCACAACTACAGCTATGCAGCCCTAATAGTTATGCACGCCACGAAAAGTGGATTTGCAAACAAGCAAAAAAATGAATAAGGGTCTTATCACCTTTTCTAACTGTCGTAAAAGCAACGGCGCCAACATGAGCTTATGCAATAAGTGCACTATAACTACCACAGTGACGTGACTCGGTGAGGTAGTCAGTAGCTCAAGTTATAAAACTAGCACAATTACAATTTGCTCTTTTATCCGCCCGTTGCTCGTCATCTTTTTAATATTGCACTACATGATGTGCTTGTTTATCTCCAGACATCTCGTCATGCATATCACATGATGCATTCCATTCACATTCTTCAAGTACATACCTGCAAAAGGCATGCATATATTGAGCATAATATTTATCCTCATGTTTGACCTCGACTACAACTTCCATCAAAAAGGTACTGTACTGCCCCATAAGCCGTTTGCCATTTCGTGTTATGAATCTTTTATTTAGAAGATTTGAGCAGTAGTTGAGTAGCAGGGAAGAACAAAGAGCTCAAGAGAATGATATAAAAAATAGGCCTACTACTTACTAAAGAACGAGGGGAATTGGCAATGAAGCTACTTACGGAAAATGTCCGTATTGCACTCAAAGGACTACCAACAGCAGCAGCAAACTTTTTCTTTTTATCTGATCTTTTGTTGTCTTTTATTATGCTTATGATGTTTTCCTTGTTTTCTTTCTCGTTTTTGTTGAAAAACACACGGGATGAAATGCATATGAATATAACCAAAAGAATGCATACATTTTACCCTTTATCTTCATGATGAGAAGGTACTTCATAAAAAGAACAACGAGAAACTATAGAGTATTCTCTACGATACGTAGAAGTACACAATATGCCATTTATTTTAAAGCTTTCTCAAGTCAACTTTTGACATTGTCTGAATTGCTCCATCATTATTACCACTGACACTGCCTGCTTTCTTTTACCCTACATTCTATAGTTTTGGCACATCTTCTATCATCAAAAATTATGGACTTGCTACAAAAATATTATTGACATTGTCATTATTTTGATAGTACATTTCTTCAATGCCGTCATCGGAAAGAGGGAAAGATCTCTTCCCTGATCGTGAACCCCATTAAGTTTAAACTAAAAAATAGCACAGCTATACGTATGAAAAACATGGGATAAATATATAGATACTACGCTATACGATTTTTATCAGCATAGCTTATTTCCATTCTAAGAACAAAATGTGTCAGCAGCACTTTTTCCTCTCTTTCCCTTTCAGTTCCAGCTTCCAGCAGGCAAAGCTAGAAAAGAATAAAAAGGAGAAAATATCCACTACTCCCTCCTCTTTTTATTTATATCTAGCTTCTTTCTTCAATATTGTATTTAGTAAGTTTTCCGAAATATAAGTAAGCTTATTGGAAGAAAGTCCACTTCTATTATTCCACACGTCCTCAACGTTTATGAGAGAAAGTAGCTCGCCAGTTCCACTGTTGCATAAGTACTTTACGCTCATAGCTGAAGTTGTGGTTAGCATTAAGGAAGTTTACAAGTTTTCTCTTTTTTATTCTGCTTCCTCTATTTTACTCCTCTCCTCACTCAAGTGTGTATGTGTGGTGACGGTGAAAGCCGAAGTGGAACTGGTACATTTTTTCACTCTCCGGCCGTTTCTCAAGAATCTTCTGGCCTAAAAGCATACTTTTTTCTTGGTTTACTGCCTCAATTGCCTTGTTGCAGTCACAACCAACTGTGTGTGAATAGTGTGTTTGCACATTTTTCGTCTTTGCTTTCACTTTTTTACTTTCTTGGACAGAGGTACTTGAGTGGAATACAAAATGATGTAGTACCAATTGAAGAAAGAACCAGGAAGAATAAGAAACGCTTCGAACCACTCATTCATTCAATACTCAATACAAGTTATATTTTTAAATTGTCCCGGTTCTTGGAGCTTCCATAAATACCACTGTACGGTTTAGTAAAAGACGCACTGCATATTTTATATATTTTGTTGCTTTTGCAATATATAGTGGTTGTACTACTGACTGATGCTGATCGAAAGATAAAGCAAGTCAACAGAGCTAGAGCAAAGCTACAGAGCAAGTAGTATAATGTGTGTGCGTCTATTTTGTAGAAAGTAAGTGGGTAAGTGAGGAACCAAAAGCAATAGTACTTGAGTGGAAATAATATTTTTTACTGTTGAAAAATTCTTTCAGGAGAATTCGGCCTATCGTCATATTTTTCAACGTATAGTAGTCATAAAGCAATACCACGACTATATACGTTATAACAATGTGCTTACCACATTCCAGACTACCAAAAATTCCCCTGCCATTTTAAATGCTCATTTCCTACTTATATAGTTTGACATTTTTTATCCTTGTGGATTTTTCCATTCATATTCAATTCAGGATTTTTTCAACATTTTACGACTTCAGATAAAATTACATTTTTAGAAGATACACTTATTCCAAGCGACTTATTCAAACAAACCGGTATATTTTTTGGTTTTATTGAGAAATGAAGTTGTTTTTGGCAAATATACGCACACATGTGTTTCTTATATGTCTGTATCCTGAAAGTAGTATTGCATATGACCATAATTCTTTTGGTAACAGAAAAGTTTAATTTTATCAGCAAGTCATGGCCTTACCGACTAACAATTTCTAGGAAAAACGAGAACGGGCCTATATTATCTTAATTTTCGTGAGAGGATGCTTTTCTTCAGGAAAGCCACAATAACCACGGAAGTATAGACTCCACTTAAAGTGCTCTCTGTTTCAGCACATTTGGAGAAATTTTGCTACACTTAAATTGTACTTATGGGTGGTTCACCGTGCTGTAAAATGCCTAAAGGTACGCACACCACCCAAAAGTACCCATGATGATAAGGTACACACATACATGATGCTACATTTGTGACCGTTATCATTATAGTCGACTTAGTCGAGTCTTCTATACAAAGTATAAAGTAAACTGTAAAATAGTAGAGCATACAGCTGGTTCCTCATCTGTATGAAATCATCGTTTGTGGTCCCGAATTCCTAAATCAGATTTTGGGCAAACACGCACACATCCGATCAAACCATATCCGCCCCAACCTCAAGTTTTTATCTCCATTAGGAATTCAAGCGCATACCATTTGTAATTTCAATCTCGCTGATTGCAGAAGAGTTAGTTGTTCAAACCACATAGTTTGCCTTTATACGAACCTTTCACTTTACAAATACACCTGCTTGCTCGATTTCATTATTATTTCATTTCGTTTACATGTGATAGTGATGAACCTATCGCATAATGATCTGTTGTTGGTTGAAGTAGAATTTCATTATAACATACTTACAGTTCAGACATTTATACGTGCGGCAGATGTGTAGTTTCTGTTTTCAGAACAACTTTCCATCATTGGCATACCTGAGCCGAACGCAAAAACTATTATGGTTACTTTTCCCAAAGTAATTGTACACCCCTGAGAATTTATTTTGTTTTTGGCATACCGGCAAGTTTTTCTAGGAAATTAAAGGAGTCTCGTTTTACATTGCTTCACAATGCGACTTACATATACAGCTATTTAATGTAAGGTATTGCTTGAATATGTCAAAATAAACAGTGCTATCAATTTAAGCAATCATTTTAGTTTACGGTTCACAGTATACAATTCCTTGTTTTTTTATTATTAACCAGTTAGTCTATTCGTACAAGCCGTTGTTAAACCAGGTATTATTAGAGAACAGAAAATAACATCAAAATTTCCATTTGACAGTTATAACCTTACAGCACAAAATTATTTCCTTCTTTTTACTAAAATGACCGATCATCAGACACGATTTATAGACAAGTCGTGATCAGATCGTGTCATGGTTTTCGCTTTGACTGAATCACTCAAACAAGCACACCATTTTTACTGCATGCTGCATCTACATGTCTTCAAAAATTTTCCGTTTCTTGCAGAGTGATAATCATGTCAAGATTGAAACAGCCATGCATAAATTCTAATTGTAGGGTTAGAAGAAAAGATTGGTGATCAAAACACACAGTTTCTTGTCATAAGATTTGGGTTTCATGTATTTCCACCAGGTATTTTTAATTTTTGTACGCGTTGTCATAAGGTATATATTTAAATTTTAAAACTTTTTGGTCTTGAAAATGTAAGACTAAAAAAGTTACTTGCTTTTTCAGTCGTTGACTGTTGAATAATAGGATTCGTTAGGACATTTTTGATGTGACATGATTCTGTCAAATTACTACCAGAGCGGTACCCAAAAATCGTTTTTGTTTTGTTATAAAAACAGTTCTGAAAATACATCACGATTTGAGCTGAATCTGTCGTCAAATAAGCAATTGTGGCTTAACGTTGGTTTAGTTTTGAAATGAAGAGGCATAACTTAAAGCCGGCTCCGGCTCATATAGACTTTCGTAATATTATAATACGTTTCTTTAATAATAAATCTAAAAACAATGAAATGGTAAAAGATTTTATGGCTGATATAATTGTGGTTAAACACAGCACTCTGCGCCTAGATTTGTCTTAAATATAGCACAGTATGTGCAGTTCTAATAATTTTATCCCAATGAAAGCAAGTTAATTTTCCTAAGCTTTTCATTTTCCATCCAGCAGCTCTGTGTTGATGTTACAATATTCTAAAAATAAAATCTTCCCTTTTGTGGTAAAGCATAATGGCAAACTTTGCCATCACAAAATCAACATAATATTCAATGGCCAATATTTACAAGTTCCAAGAACGTCAACTTTTCACTCTCATACCCTTTTTCTCTATCCATTTGGAATGAATGCATCAATTTATATAAAGAGGAGTAAATAGAGAAAATGTGAATTCACAACCTATTTTGCTTACTTACTTGAATTCATTCCATTCATTCTCTCATCTCATTGATTCCCTGACTATTAACAGCAACCAGCAACAGAGTATATTATGGAGCTTTTTATAGGGTACAAAGTGTACATTATATAATATCATCAAAATGTAAATAAGGCAAATGATATAGGCCGCCAAATTCCCTTGAAAACTTTCCATCCAATATATAAGGTACCTTCTCACACAAATCCCATTTCAAGATTCCCTTTCAAACAGCCCAAAACTGCCAAGAGAAAATAATGCATCTACATTATGTTTATTGGAAGAGCTCTACATTATCCCCTTCCGACTTTCCACAATGAGATGATGGCGATGATGATGCTGGTGACGTGCTACATAAACATTCAACAAAAATGCCTTTCAATGATGGAGAAAGAAGAGAGTGAGGAGAAGTACCCAAATCATTTTACAACGCAAATAGAAAGCACCAGCCAGACAGTCTTCTTCAACTTTCTCCAAAAACTGGATCCTTAGAAAATACGAAGATGTAGTCTCTGGAGAGATTTTGGTATAATTTATTTCGTACTTGGTTAGCTTACTTATAAATACTCATCATCATGATTATGTGCTTCCCATTCCTACTAGCACGAGTTTTTAAGGCGGTGGTGGTGGTGTGTATCGACAGAAAGTTTCCGTTGTTGTTGATGCTGTTGGTGTAAGCAAAGTCAAAATGGATTGAAAAAGGGAAGAAGCTAAATTTCAGTCTTCCTTCCTCTTCTCTTCAGCACAGACAACGTACTTGAAAATGTTTCTGAGTTTCCCCATTTACTCGTCAATTGTTGCCATTGTAGCCACTACTGCCGACGTGTGCGAGCTTCCATTACATGATAGCGTAGTGGTTACAGTTTACGCTATATCGTTTAGTTCATTTAAGTTTCGGTTGGTGGACGATATTTGAAACTAAACCCGATCATTTTAGCTTTATCCTACAACTTTAAGCATTCCTAGTAATTCACTATTTCTGAAATAGAAGTAAGGGTACCTTGATACAAAATGATGTTATGAAACGGTTTAGTGCAAAGGCCTGCTGCCAAAATATAATAGGTATTTCGTGACTTACATCAATGTGTAAAAATAATATAATATTACATATTCCTCTATCGACTCGCATTTTTGCTTCCTTCCTTCCACTTTATCCATTTACGACCATCAACTTCAGCTTACTTTTCATTTGATCGGTCCGTCGGGCGCAGCTAAAGCCTTGATTCATATTCGATTCGCAAGATTGAAAAAGACGTCTTTATTTTATGAGAAACATGTGAAGTGGGTTTGCTCATATATCTTTTAAGATATAATGCAAAAGGCAAGCCCATATGCTCCCAGATTTTATTCGCCTATTTGGTTTTGACTAACTTTTTGATATTGACTGGGATAGAAATACGATCGCTTATCCAATACAAAAATTCCGAATTCCAATGCTCTAGTCTATCAAATTGCTGCGTGTTGCTTGGTCTTTATCATATGACTTTGTACTTTTGTCTACAGTACGTGCGCTTCGTTCACATTTAAGTGGAGTAAAATAGCTTCATGTCGTATATGCTGTGAAAACATTATATTTGAGAGTAGCAGCCGGTGCCAGAATAAGTGCACGTTTCCCGAGAAACTCTATCCGCCAAAAATGAGAGAGCTCTTAACCCTTCCGCATCCTTCCCTGT
>JAQFYG010001590.1:0-18167 GCA_034694325.1 Entomobrya corticalis | reverse complement strand
TGCAATAAATCCTTCAAAACATAAAACTTGCAATGCAATGCAATTGCAATTGCAATTGATATACAACTTTTAGTATTGACACACAAAATTTGAATTTATACAAAAGCCATATTATTATCGTGCTAAATAACATCTTAAAACAAATTTTTCATTTAATCATTTTTCAAATATTTTAAACCATATAAATTTATCACTAAAATAAAGTTGTATTTCAAACTTCGCTTTTGAACGCATCCATATATACTACACAAGAAACAAGTAAAGAATATCAATCAAAAACAATTAAATATTTACATACCTCTAACCTCTCGGGGGTCAATCTGGCATTTAAAAAATCATTAGCGATAGGCAAAGCATCAATTGACAACTTTTGCAAAAAGACATTCACTACATATTTACTTATCTACTTTGTAATTGTGATTCCTGGATGTGATTGTGAATGTTGCATTCACACAGGAAATACTAACACAGATAAAAATGTAGACATAAAACTGTTAGATAAGTCAGATAATAAGCTGAAGCTTGATGAGTTATAAATTTCTACGTTTTATGAGTGATATATACGTTTTTAGTTTTGTGCTTTTGTCTCATAAATGGGCTGTGCAAATAAAATGATATGATTACTCTGCAGACACGGAATCAGGCTCATTCATATTGAATTCACGTGTTCATATAGTGGGTGTTTTTTGTCTTCTTCCTTGATTTGTTTTTACTTTCATTCACTCACATCTGCTCCGATAAAGTACGGACACCTGATACAAATTAGAGAGTAAACGGGTACGTTATTACTAGTGAAATTTATGTACCAGACGTAACTGTGAAAAGTAACTAATTTAATTTATAACATACAAATAAAATTGAGAAGCAGAGTTTTCAACTTTTTGAAATAGTTACAAAGATTGTTCGTTGTTTTTGCGGAGGGATTGCCAGTCTCCAGTAATCAACATATTATGGATTAAGTACTGTATTCTAAATAAATTTGGAAGGTATTTATTTTTAATTTAATTGTTTGTTTGACAGAGAACGGATTCTTTTAGACTGACTGAGATCTCAGCACAGATTAATTTGCTTGAATACTTGAATGCTTCGAGCTATTGCTACCATTGCTGAAGTTCGGGAAGCTTTCCTCTAGAGCGATAGGTCAAATGTAAAATGTATTTATCATTACATCATAGTATTATCTATTTATAGCTACAAAATATTAACTAACTAAACAAGTATATACTTATGTCTTGACTTTGCTTCATTTAGATTAAAAATTTTGAACTGACCAGCATCTATTCTCATCATGTCAGAAACAAAATTACCCCAAGCCCTCCATGACCTCAAGACCTGCTTTAATGTTGAAACAGACCAAGAGGTCATATACCTCCTACGAACACCTGACAAATTATCGGAGTCGCAATCAGCAATATGGAAATATTCTGGAGGAGCTCTCCGCTCAGGTCGACCATTAGACTCAACAATCATCATGATGGCTGGTGCATCCGGTGCTGGAAAGTCTACAACAATCAACGCCCTCTTCAATGATCCCAACCTCTGCAAAACAAATGATAACCAATCCGAAACTAGCAACATAGTCCTTGTCCAAAAACACCTAGAAATAACTAAAGAAACGCCCACCCTCCAAACAACCTTGAACTTTGTAGATGTCTCCGGAATATTTGACACCAATTATGAAAATGAGCACAAAAATCAGGAATACATTCGACGCTTCAAGTCATCAAGAATCGAGCTTCAAGACAGAACAGAGTTGCCATGGCTATTTCGAAAGTACTACAGCATTCCAAAGCTAGTTTACCACAACATCATCCTCTTTGTTGTCAAAGCTGACGACAATCGAATGGATGGCCCCAACTCCGGACTAAGAAAAACCCTTCAAGTCTTTAGAAGTACTGGGGACTTAATCGACTTCAAAAAAGTCAATTTGATCGTCGTTCTCACTCACGTCATGAATTTGACCCGTAAGCATTTTGTGGAGCGATTTGAAAAAAGAAAGGATATTATCAAAAAGGCAGTTAAGGAGATACTGGGAATCAGGGATGTGGATGTCATCCCAATAGAAAATCAACCGGATGATTATGATCTTCCAAAACGAGGTGACTATTACCAGCTACCAAATGGGGAACACTCCCACCTCAACTTGTTCAAGGCCATGCAGCGATGCCTGAGCAAAAATAAGGACCTTCTTGCCCTCTTGTCAATATCGTGGTACTACAAAACCGATTGTCCTGACCGAAAGAAAAAAGCAGAGATCATTGAAACCCACATTGAGATTTCCGAAGATGACCTCCAAAGAATCAGGAACTTGACACTGGTTAATACTCAAATTTCATTGACTGAAGAGGACTTGCCATGTCAAATGTACAATATGCAATGCCTTGGCTACGGTTATTGTCCAGTGACTGAACAAGTCAAGGCGGTATATCCGTTGAAGGAAGGTGACGAGCCTAATCAGGTCGAAATTGGAAGATCGCAGTTCCTAATCCCCTCAGGAATGTCTGTCTTTTACACAAGCACCACAAAATGTCGCAGTCTAAGTTTCCTGAAGAAACAGGAATACGAGGAGCATATGAAGAACTCTTATGGGCTAGATGCTGGAATCCCATTGGTTGTTAGTGCTAATTCAGAGGGAAAATGGATTGAGGAAAGAAAATTAGCAGAAAATCATTCGTGGATATCACATGTCCAAGAGATCCAGGTGGCAACACTGCGTTTACAGGATCCTAATGAGCTTCCAAAATCTGATAGCTTCTTGAAGGCGCTGAATAATTTACCAGATGAATATACTGAGGACACTGAGTCCAGTTTTTGGTCATTTTTTAACCGTTGGGGAACCCATTTAATTTATGAACAAGCTCTGGGTGGCAGCATCCAATTGGATTGTAAGCTGAAGGAGAAGTCGATTACCAGAAGTTATTTGAATGAAGTTCAGGCGAGCATTTCTGGAGCGTTTGGGAGCCTGTTCTCAGTCAATCCTGAGTATTCATTTTCCCAGCAGATTAAAAAACTGAGGTCAGTTGGCGTCGCAGAAGAAACTCTGGAAATTACTGGAGGAAACCCGCCGCCACTTCCAAATCTGGAGACAGTTAATACGGAAGTGTTACAGGAATGGGCAAAATCTGTGCCGTCTGGACCGTCAGAACTAAGGCAGACTATGCGGTTGTATCCGTATTATAGCTTGCTTGATGAAGGGAAAAAGTCGGAGAGTTTGAGACAAGCGACTGAGGAATATTTGAAGAATGGAGCAAAGGAGAAGATGGAGGTGGAATATAAGCAAAATGAGATCGCTGACGGAGCTTTAGCTGAAGTTGTGGAAATTCCACCGGAAAAGAGTAACTGCTTTCCAAAAGGGGCAATGATTTCTTTTGTGGATGGATCATTTGAGGCTATTGAAAATTTGGGAAAAGTAGGAAATCAAGAGAGAAAACTGACTGCAATGAAAATTGCAGGCTTTGGACAAAAACTGAAGATTTGTGGTCCATCAAAAACCAAATTTTGTGCGTATTTGGATGCAAAACGGGAGGAGATTACGGAGTATTTTTGTTTTAGATTCAGTAACGGAAAGAAATTGCTGGTTTCTCTAGGACACGTGATATTTCAATATCTTCCTGAAGAAAAGAGGGTGATTGGGAAACAAGCGAAGTATTTTGAGATTGGAGAACAAATGGTGTACAGAGATTCTGGAAATACGAATGCAATTGTGGAGTTTCCAGTCGTGGTGGAGATCTCAAAGGAGTATCGCGTGGGAGCATTTTGTCCATTGACATGTTCTGGAACATTCTTTGTTGAAGGATTTTTTGTCTCGTCCTACTCAAATACAGATTTCTTTGCTTTGGGACAGTTTGCATTGGCTCCATTAAAACTTTACCGTATGCTCACAAATGTAAAAACGGAAAAGGCATGTGAAAGAGATGCATGTAATAAGGAAGGAATTCATCCATATGCAAAATTTTTGATTTCCTCAAGAAAGATGTTGACTTTTTACAAGAAACGAGAACAAACCCCACTGGTGTCAAATTAATAATTTATTAGGCAAAAAACAATAACTGTTATCGTAATTTTTGATGGTATAGTATAATCATTATCTTATCTTCAATATTGTACTTATCAATTTGCATGAAAATATAATTGGAAAATGGTCATTATATTCTCAAATTTTTCGAATGAAGTTTTTGTAACATTTCGGAGTTACTGTAGCAATTTGTAGCAATTAAAAATGCTAATATTTCTACAAACAACTTTGTTATTGAAGTAAATAAATATTACAATATTTTATACGAATTTAACATAAATAATATATATTTTTCATACTCGATTATAGAAATCAATGAATTTAGCATTTTCTTATACGTCAAATTTTTACGCCACTAAATAATTTTCTATTTAGAATTGTACAGGAGTGGTAAATACAAAATATTTTTAGCTTTGCTTCACTCCAGCAGTGATGCAATCTCCTTTCTTCGAGCCCTTCCTGGACATGTAACTTCCTTTTCTAGAAACTTCCCCCTCCATTTTATCAAATTCCTCCTTGTGTTTAGTCTTCACATGATTCCTCCAATTATGTCGATGTCCATATTTTTCTCCGCAAAACTGACAAACAAAAGGTTTTACCTTCGTATGGACTCTGAGGTGCTCCGTCAATTTGTGCTCATCAACACACTTTTTCCCGCATTCGGAGCACTGATACTTCCAGGCGTCTGGTCCTTTATGGAACAATTCATGTTTCTCCAAAATTGCTTTTGTCTTGAAGGCTTTTCCACATTCCGAACAAATATGGGAGGGTGGTTCATGAAACATTTTCAAATGTTGGTTTAGATATCCAAAAGAGCTAAGTACTTTCCCACATTTCGCACAAACGAATTCTGTTCCTTTTCCCTGCTTACTTTTCTCGTGTACCCTTATTTTATGCTTATCAAGAGCCTTAACATTTCCAAATCTTTTGCGACAGCCTGAAACCTTGCACGGATATGGAAGACTATTTGAAACAAGGTGTGGGTGTTTTTGTTCAATATGTTCTCTGAGTCTACCGACTTTCAAAAAGAATTTATTACATTCAGGGCAATTTTTGCTTTTTAAGTGTATCCTAAATTTGTGGCTTATTAACTGGTCTCCTGTGAGAAAATAAGCTGAACAGTTTTCATGGTCGCATCTAAATATTTGGGAGGGGTCTAGGCCCTTAATGTTATGATGTAGTTTGTTATGTTGATTTTTGGATGACATTTCTGCATTGCATATCGGACAAACTTCCAAAAATTCTTTCAAGTTCAAATGATTTTCTAGATGATGTTGAACATATTTATGTTTTGATTTGACGCTAAATGTGCATCGAGCACAGTTAAAGTTAAAGTCTGGTATTTGTTTTGAACTGGAAGGGGATTGATTGCTTCCATGAACTTCTGATTCATGAACGGCAAGATGTGGAGCGTAGTCTTTGGTTATTTCACAGAAATTACACCCAAAAGTTCTGTGTAGTTTTTGATGATTTTCCAAGTCAGTTTGGGTTCTAAAGGTTTTGATGCAGCTTATAGCAGAACAAAGTTTACTCCGACTATGAATGGTCGTGATGACAGGTTTCCTTGAATGATAAATTCGATTATGACGTTGTAATCGACCCAAATTTAAGAACTGTTTATTGCAAATTTTGCACTCCAAAGTACCTGTTTCATGAACCATTTCCAACATTTCATTGTCTTCGTCAGAGTAGACTTCATCGTTATCTAACTTTTGTTGTTTTGTTTTATGAAATTTACGTTTGTGATATTCCAGTTGGCTATCAGTTAAAAAGTAGGCGGCACAATTTTCAAACAAACACTTCCGAATACCTTTTGTGTCTCCATGAGTAGTATCATGGTACTTTTTAAAGTGAGTTTTTTGTTCCTTTTCTCTTACTTTTAATTTGCAAATCTCACAATTAACATGATTTCCTCCACGTCCACCTTTATCAAATCCAAAATGTTTTTCAGCAAAGTGCCAGTTGTAAATAAACGGAATTTGAGTTTCAAATTCACATCTGGGACAACAAAAATGTTCTTTGCCGAGAACTTTTTTCTTCACTTTAGAACCAGAATGTTCTAAACGCTCATGATTACTTAACAATATCACATTTTCTTCCATTTTGCTGCAAAAGTAGCATTGATACTGACCTGGAGAATGCAATTTTTGATGAGCTTCAAACTGTTTGAGATTCATTCGATTGCGCCGACAAGTATCCTTTTTGCAATAAAAATTCACAGGCTTGGCGTCGGTTGACCTTCTTTTCGTATTTTTTTGAACATATTTTTCTGCCGGTGTTTCAAAACCTATGTCACTGTCAATGCTGGAATCACTGTCAATTGATGAACAGGAAGAAGAAGAGCTGCTGCTGTCGCTGTCATAGGTGGAGCTGGAGTTGTTTGATAAGTTATTATCCTCCATATCATCTTTTTCATTTTGGAAATAAACTTTATTCCGTTTTGTCCGGAGATTATATCGGGAAGTAGAACAATTATTATTGGAAACTCCAAGTTCTTTAACTTTTTTCTCAGAAACTGGATTTTTCTGATTATCAGTAATTAATTGTTCTGATTTGACGTAAAGCTTAGTTTTTACAAGATCAGAACCCAGTTTTTTAAACATTTTTACCATTTTCAGATGAGCGACTGTGGTTTTATGAGTCCGTAATTTTCCATATGATGAGCAACAAAATCTGCAGATTTTGCAACAATAAAGCTTGAAATTTATCGAGTTGCGCTTCTTCTGGAAATATCCAAAATGATCTTGTGCAAAATGATGAACGTAAACAAATGAACGAATAGTTTTAAAAGGACATCTCGAACATTTAAATACATTTTTGTCTAGTGATTCATCATTCTCAAGATTCAAGTTTGAATGCATGTTTCTTTCATGCATACTCAACAGGCTTACATTTTTCTCAATTTTGTCACAAAATTTGCACTGGTATTGACCATATGCGTGCAAAACCTGATGTTGTTGAAACCTTCCTGATTGTTGGAACTGATACCCTTTACAATGATCTTTCCAACATTGTGAGGTTTCTTTCAGGTCAATTTCTTTTTCATCTACCGAAGAATTTTCAATTTGTGCTGGTTCAAACTCCTTTTGGAAAGTTGGTTTCTTCCTAAGTAATTTTGCCAGAAGTAAATGATTTGATGATTTCTTGTGACGCTCATAAGCTTGAAACGTTGGAAAAAAGTATTTGCAAATTTGGCACTCGTATCGCTTCGTAGACTTTGATGTGGAGTGTTTGGTTCTTAAATAATTTCTTAGAATACATTTTGAGTTTTGGTTAGAGGTGCTGGTGGAGGGATTTTGACTAGATGTTGAGATTGTAACTGCCGGTGATATAGATAGTCCATCTTTGGTGCTGGAATTATCAATTTGCACAAATTCCAACTGTTCTGGTTTATCGGCTGGCAGCGTTACTTCTAGTTTCCTTTAAAAGTTAAAATATAATATATGTTTATCATTTACCAACTTATATATTATCACATCTATACTTTCTTTCTATATATTGGCGAAAATTTTTATTGTAATTTAATACTTTAGATTGGATTCATCCCCATTTACAGCGGTTTGATAGCAATAATTGTTTTCAGGTAAGCTTTTTCTTATTTCATCAGCTAATTGCAAAGCATCCTCAAATTCAGTTAAATGATCTTCATCCACATTTTCTGAACTGGTCATTGGAGATGGTGCTTGGTCGCATTCCAGTCTTTCAGATTTGCAATTTAAATCTGAAGTGGCTTTCTTCAATAAAACCCGAGGTAGTGACTTGCCAAGCTTTTGATTACCTTCAAAAATGGAATTTATAAATAACACATACAAATTAGTATTTTCAGGCTTTCTAGTTTCTAGTTATAGGCCATCCAGTTATTTACGACTTACATGTTTTCATAATCTTCGCTCTAAATATTTTGAAATTTTCCAGTTTGATAGTCTCTAATTTGGTAGTGATTGGTATATTATCCTGTTCCTCTATCTTCACAACTTCAACATCTGTACTTCCTTCTAAGAAAATTTCCTGTAATTGCCGAATTCGGGAAGGCACTTTATTTGCAAATTTCATAATTTTCAGCAAAACTTCCAGCTTCCATTCCAATTGTAGCTCTAACCACTTTATCTGATGATACAATTCGCAAAATGAGCTAACAATCCTTTCACAATCCTTACAGTAGCCTAACTGATTACTTAACTGAGAAAAAGTTTTGAACTGTTTATTAAACTCTTGTTTATTTACATATCTGTCCACCAACTTGATAAAATTCT
The DNA here is from genome assembly GCA_034694325.1 of Entomobrya corticalis. Taxonomy (NCBI): domain Eukaryota; kingdom Metazoa; phylum Arthropoda; class Collembola; order Entomobryomorpha; family Entomobryidae; genus Entomobrya; species Entomobrya corticalis. The sequence goes on along the minus strand of JAQFYG010001590.1, from coordinate 9,899 downwards.
CCAATATTTTTTCATTTTTAGAATTGATGTCATCAGAGTAGTCTTTATTAGACTTATAGAAAGTTTTAAAACAAAAGAAACAAGAGCAACAAGTTGAGTTATTAGTTTCTTTGCAAAAGTCTACATTTCCTGAAACTGATGACATTTTATGGCACTTCAAATTATTTAAATGAAAAAGTATTGTGGAGATGTTTCTGTGTTTGTTGTTATGATTAGAATTCTAAGCCGGTGAAAATAGCATAAAAGGGGAAACAAAAATTTGTGTAAGCTGAGCACGTGAAGGAGCCAAGAAAAAACATTTTGACAGCTGTTTTGACAAATTTGAGCCAAAACAAGAGAAATGAAACTTTTCAATTGTCTGCTATATAGAGTATTTACATTTTGGTTGAAAACAGAAAATAAAGAAAATGAGGGAAGCAATAATTTAAATGTTTTGCTGCAGTAATTATATAGCATTTATTTTTTGATTTGTTTCTTTAAATAAGAATGCAAACAGCAAATCAAGTCTCGATAAAGAGAATGCCTAATCAAAACAGTATTATTTTAAGTTTATATTTTTTAAAATTTTTGTAACTCTTGTATTTTGGAACAAAAATATTTGTCTAAGATTTACTAAAACTTAAAGATGGAAAACGCAATTACTGACTGCTTACTAAGGGTACCGGAGGAAGTGGTAAGAACTGAAAAAATGATATTGATTATCTAATTTATTGACTCGACTGATCAATATATATTGATCATAATTTATATTCCTTCACTTATTTTCTGCCTGTTTTACAGATGTACGGCTACATTTTCCCATATTTAGAGTTGAATGATTTACTTCGTCTCCGACGGGTGTGCAAACAAATCAAACAATACTCAAGTGACTTCATCAGGAATCATTTCAACTCCCAAGAAAGGGAAACTAACGAGAACTTCACATTCCAGGATATCATTAAATGTGATCTTCCAACGTCTCATATTTACTTAAATAATACGGGACCCGAATTATTCCAGGATGTTAACATTCCAGACTTTTTGCGGTTGTACTCCTCCAAGATAACTCATTTGCGAGTGAAGCACTTCCAAACTTGTATTTCCGAACCCGAAAACAATTTCTTTATAGCAATGACCAATCTCCAGCATTTAACATTAGAGTACACGGACGCTCGCCAGAGAAAACTTGGATATACTTCCAGATCAGAAATGGTTAATGGCGTCAGTGTCATGACGTCCAGAGAAAAGTGTTATTTTCCAGAAAACTTCAAGACTTTAAAAACTCTGAAACTTGGGGAAATCAAAGGTTCAGAAATATTTGACCAAAATTATGCTTGGGATTTCATTCAATTTTGTCCAAATTTGGAATACCTTGAACATCCATACTGGAGGGATCAACTTGAAGGAACTTCAACTTATCATAATCGTGGAGGACCTTTTGGTTGTATTTTGGACTGCATTGAAAATAGAATTAAGGAGTTTCCAAATGAGCCCATAAGACTTAAATATTATGATCTTCAGCACCACACGGAACCTGAAGGAGGGCAAAATGGTTTTACATTTTTGGAGCTTGTAAGGCACTGTTACCAGCAAAATGTGAAGCTTTTAAATTTGGATGCCCCAGTACTAGATATGGTGTCGTCCATTTTCAGGAATGACAAGCAAAAATACGCCATTCCTCTTGTTTCTGTGAGAAATATTCATTTTTCGATGCTGATGACTGAGCTGTCCAATCTGGAAAAGCTTGTGATTACATCAACAAGGAAATGTGATTTTGCTGATCTCTGGAACGACAATGGTGAAGTAGGGCCCAAGTGGCCAAAATTAGAATCTTTGAAAGTTAACATTGACTCGGGGAATACTCAAGATAGTAGGGAAGTTGAAGCGGTGCCTGTTTCAGAGCTTTTCCAGTTTCTGTTTGGGGGCGTGGAAAGGGAGAAATTGACAGATTTGAGGATATCTTTTGATAAGGAGAAAACGGGGAATAGAAGAGGAGTTGAGTTGCGGTGTCCTCGAGTGCAGGATATTGTGAATTCTTGTAAAAATTTGACAAAGTTGGCGTTATCAAATTGGATTGGGGCGAATAAAACTTTGGTAAAATTTTGGGAGGGGCTGACTTTGTTGGAGGAGGTGAAACTTGATGAATGTAGAGTGTTGGGGGATGCTGCATTTTTAGGAAAAAATAAAGAGGAGCCGAGCTTTTTAAAGCTAAAAAGTAAGTTGATAGTTTTTTGAAGAGTTCAGAAAAATATTTTTAATAATAATAATAATAATATGTTGGCGTATTGTATTTCAGATTTGAAAACGTTCAGTCTAACTGGCTTGGATATAATGACAAAAGTGACAGATTTGGCATTCAACTTGGTCTTTCGGAATTTAAAAATCAAGCAGTTTTATTTGGCTAGTGCGGAACCTATTGAATCGGTAAAATACAGCATAATAGGATTTATTTATATTGATGGGAATTCATATGCCAATTATATATTTATGTTTTCTTGTCAATTTAACTAGATTACTGTTGATGGATTTCAATCATTACTCACTGGAGACTTTAACAACAGCGTGGAAAAGTTTCCTTTTGAAGGGTGGTCCATGAAAAATGTGTCTGAAGAGGAGTTTGTTCAGTTAAAGATGCAGTTTCGGGCATCACATATGATTTGAATGACGAAAATTGATAACTTGTTCATTTACTAATTTACAGAGATTTAATTTACTAGTTGTATTTCATTTCCTTAAGCAATCACAAATGATTGATGAATGTAAACATATAAGGTATTTTGGAGACAAACCTGATCTAAAGACTGTAATAACATTTGGGGTTTTTGTATTTTGTTTTTAAAAAATTGGAAAACATTGACTTTAAATGCATGTCCAAACAGTATATTTCATATGAGATAAAATAGTTAAATTTAGATTTATGATTGGTCCTGTGTCGATTCCTCATAATACTTCTAGAAAGATTAGTAAAGGTACTTTTAGTGAAACACATTTTGTTTATTCATGATTGTATTTTTGTAAATTGTCCAATATGTCCATATTTAGCCCGTTTTTGGTGTTTAGTTTATCAAAAAGAAACGGATAGTTTAATGCATAAAGAAACCTTATTCGCCTTTTTTCATTTCATTCCTTTCACCATGCATAAGGTACGCACTATGTACGTTGTCATTTTGGTTTACTTGAAAATTTTGAGCTCATTAGCCTTTTCTTTGTCAACAATCAACAATTGATGACCTTATACCCATATATGCATAAATTTAAGGATACACAATTTGACTCCATAAATTATCTACACCAAGCAGATTATGAGATTACCAAATGCCATATGAAAAGATATTTTCTTGGAATGTAAAATTTCTACGTATTATTGATTTGTAGACTAAAAACTTTTGTTTTAATAAATTTAAGGTACATACTACAAAGCGTAACCAAGTAAAACATTTCCTCTGTAGAAAATCTAAACGAGAAAGAGCGACTCTTATTTTAGGTACCGATTAGGTATTTTCAACATGATTTTGGCTTGAGCAGGCATTTTGCTATAAAAATGGTGTCACCCTCAGCATTTATCACGCAGTAACTCTCCATCAGCAGAACAAGGAACAAATTTTTCAATATTGTCGTTGCCTGCTCTATTTAGCCTGCCCCAAAAAGCATTTAAATTTACTAGTACTTTTGTCCGCATTTTAAAATTAAAACAAAATGAAGTCACAAATTGTACTCATTTCTGCTTTAATATTTTTCCATTTATTTACTGTTGGAGGCTCAACAGATAATCTAAAGACTGGATGGACACCGTCTGGATGGGGACCAGTTGGTAAGCTTATTATAATTCTAACTACATTCCTTGGTTAGTGTCAAATTTCAAATATCTCAGAAATTTTAAATTTGCATTTTTTATATCTGATTTTTACAGAAGTTACCCCAAAACCTGGTGAATGTCCAGCATCCGATCCACAGCTTCACTGCTTTGTGAACCAGGACCTCTGCAAGTCTGATTGTGAGTGTCCTCAGAAGCAGAAATGCTGCTACCAAGAATCCTGTGGATTTTCTTGCAAAGAGCCAACCATCATCATCGACTCTGTGGGAACTTGCGACGAGAACATAAAACCATCCACAAAGCCCGGAAGTTGTCCAGAACCATTGAACAACATTCGGTGCATTCAGTGCTATGACCAGTGCAAGTCCGATTGTGAGTGTCAAGGTCAAGAAAAATGCTGCCCTCAACCAGGATGCGGAAATTGGTGCAGAAATTCAACAGAAAGCGGCTTGTAAATTCTATAAATTTGTTCTCTATTTTTTATTTTATTCAAAAGTATACTGTTATCGTTGTTTTAGGATGTTTTTGTGAAATATGAAATGTTATGCAAAAGCGATTTACCTGCTAAATTTAGCGTAGTATTACCTATTATTTATTGATATGTGGGTGTCACTTGTGTGGTTGTGAATAAATATTGTAAACTTTCATAATAAACTAAAAACATTCTTCCCTTTGGAATGCTACAAAACATTATTGCATAGGTAAATATTTTTCACCATTTACTCATATAATTATTTTATTTTATCAAGTACACAAAACATAACACTTTGCATTTAAACAATTGAGATAAGCTGTGTATAGAAAGATCGACAAGTAATAAGTTTATATGGACTAGTTTGCAGTTATTCAATATTTTGATAATAGGTATCATGTAACACAACAATATCTAGAAGGAAAACAGAAAAATGACCATGAAATAAGAATTTTAACATAATAATACCATTTTCGAGACTTTTTGTTTATCACATCTAGAGACTTAAGTGTTTACATGCAATTTATCAAAATACCATTAAAATAAGATTTTGAGATTTTAATAAAGACTTTGGTTTTAGGAATAAATGAAACATGATTAAAATTTCCATCGGAAGCCCAAATTTTACCCGAATTTAAAAGGATTCGTTAGTACCTGCTGTAGATGGGATTTTAATGGTTATTGGGTTTTACCAAAATAAATGATCTGAATGGTTGTCATATTTAAATTAAATAAATTTGTATCTTTCAATTTGTCACTTAAAACCAATTCAACCAATAAAATTCAATTCATGAGCATGTGTTTTATTGTAAAAACCTAAAAGGTTTCTTTGTTTATTTTCAATCAATCTAATAACTTATTTACTGTTTGATGTTAGTTACTTTAATAAATACTTTCAGCAAAACACATTCTCCTGCTTTGTTGTTATATCGTTATAAAAATTGCGAAGACAAATCAATCGATCCGTTATAAAATTACACAGTATATATAAATTGAAAGTTCATTGCGTAAACATTCTCTGGATTTTATTACGCATAAAATATTTCCATCTCACCAAAACATGTAAAGACATAATACATAATGTGATAATGTCGTAAGAAAAATACATATTCAATATTCTCAATTCTTTTAGAATTACAATGAGCTTAACAGTTTATAAACTCTTCATTCTTTTAAATTTCTTGCAATATTGTGGCTTCTCTAAAGCCATTTGTCAGCATGCCTTATTCAAACAGTTCCTCAACACAATCATCTTGGATTCAGCAAATTTTGAAGTAATTTTTCAGTCCTTTCATGACATCACCGAATGTAATTTTCGATTTAATTTTTCACGATCTGTACTTTTTACGACTTATAATCAAAATTACACATGGACACTAGAATTTCCATTTAAATTCACACAGCCATTTCACTTAATACTTAGTCGCTACTTGACGCCGTGGCATCGAATTCTTCTATTTAATGCATATTACCCATATAGTATGCAATTGGAAGCTATTTTTCTATTCACATACTCTTCGGGCTTTACCGATCAAAATAAGAACAAAGACAACAGCTTAACGGTTCAACAAATGAACTATCCAGCTCTCAAAATAATTTTAGATTTTGATATCAAAAATTTGAAAGTGTTCTACAAAGTAGTTTGCAATGGATATTGTTATGACGGTGGCAATTTGAAAGTAATCCATGAACAATTTTCTAAACTTCTCAGAAAACCTGTGTTTTTTCACAGGCAGAAATTTAGAAGTGGTAATGGACGAAATGTTGACGCACTAGTTTATGTGCCCTACGGTGATTATTTTAACGACGATTATTACGGGCAAGAACGAAACGCATGTAACAAATTGAAGACATGGTCTTCCGACTTTTTCTTCTGCAGTGAGCAAATTTTGTCAGTGATTTGGCTATCTAATATCCATAATTTGTCATTGAACTTATTTCCAGTCAATAGAAAAACAGCTTATTTGCGAATTGACAAAAGTTTGCTTGGCCAATATATGATTAACGATATCTATTATATTGACTATGCAGAAAATTTCTTTGAAACATATTGGCGCGCAAAAGGATTTATATTCACTCAAATATCTTCTACGAAACTTGTATTTTGTCAAAGCAGAACTCAAGTGGAAAATGAAAATTTTTCTCACATTTTGGTTTGGCTGAATCCCTTCTCTTTAGAGGTTTGGTTACTTATTTTAGCAACATTATTTGTTTTAGCAATTCTTACAAAGTATTTTGTAAAATCTCCTGAAATTCAAATTGTTGATATTGCGATTGGATTTGTTGGGAACCATTTCATCAAAAAAGAAACATTGATGCTGTTTTCAATTTTTCAAATTTTAGGAATGCTTATTTCTGCTTTTTATTGCAATGGAATTCTTAGTGTTTTAGCAGTTCCTGATATTCCAAAATTACAAGTTACACTAAAAGAAATGCTGGCAGACGGGTACAAGATTCTTTGGGAAAAGTGGCGCTATATTAGTCCTTGGCAAAACTATTACCATGAATTTGCAAACAATAATTTACTGGATATTTTAAATAGTAGCTTTATGCATATGACAGAAAATGGGAACATCCCAGTGTTTGCAAAGTATCTTGTAAAGAAACACATGTTTAGTGATAGTACAGGAAACTTAATTAATTTATTGAGAGTTAAAATGGAAATTAAGGAAACTTTAAAAATTGTTGATGTACAATGCCATATGTTGCCTGAATTGCTTTCAAAGGAAACGATGTTTATTGACGTGTACACAGTCAATAGATATTGGCTAAAGGAGACATATTCTAGAATTGTAGAATCAGGTTTTTTATTGAAATGGGATGATTGGAGAAAGAGGGCGGAACGATATCGTTTGGGTCTTGACATCGAAGATAAAACGTCTGGGTTACCGGAGAAAGAATGTGATAAAATTGGGTTTAAAAAACTGTCAACAATCTTGATAGTTATGAGCGTTGTTTTTGTTTTAAGTTTTGTTTGTTTTTTAAAAGAATGTTATGATAAATGGCTTGGGTAAAAACAGTTCCTATTTCACTATTAACTAGTACCCTCCAGATAGTAAGCTAGCAAATTGATTTTGATCTACGTACTAGTTTATTTTGCAAGGTACTTACATTGAATCATTTTATATTATTGCCATATACTAGGTTTGTGCCGGCACAATAATATTAATTCAAACCAAACTCAGAATAAAAGTAATAACGGAACTAGTTTTTCTTCAAAATAAAATAAGTTAAAAGTTAGGTTTCTTGGTGTTTACTTGTTTGAAAATTACTTTTGAAAATTGTAAACGTTAGCACATTACATTGCTAAAAAATGTCCGAAATATTGAAAATGCGTTAATTAGCAATTTTAACTTCCAATTTCCATTTAAAAAGATTAACAATCCACAAAAACGTCAAATTGCAAAATCAATGACAATATCATAATAAAATTATGCCGTACACAGTAATACATGCATACTGTGTGCATTCATACAAAACTACTTAGCTTGGTCTTTGTTCATTGATGATATCTTTAAGAATGTTGATAGGGCCAAAGGTGTGATAGGACTACCTCACTCTCACTGATTGTGAATTCACACTGGCAAGTTATTATTGGATTGGTGTTGTTGTTCTTCCTTTCAGTGAATAGTGGATAAACCTTGTTTCTTTAGTGCGGATGCAGAGAGTGAGACGCATATTAGTGACTTCACCATATTTCTTATGGTACATTGTGACCATTCTCATCTCATAATTTCATCCATGATAATATCTTCAAGATCGTCTTGTTTTCTGTTCTTTTTTTGGCTTTTCTGGCTCTCCTTTGTGATTTTTTTTCTATTTATTAGTTGTGTATTCCCTTTCATCTCGCAATATCTACTCGTGTTTGTGTGATTTGCTCCGAAAATCCAACTCGATTTAGCTGACTTGAATTGTTTAAACAGGTAAACTAAACTCTATTAAAGAAAAAATTACGAAATGGAACTGCATATTATTTGTTACGGCTCAGAGGTCATAGGTCAATCTCTCTAAACCACGCAACAGAAAATTCAGAAGTCCAATAGATCGATCTCAGGACAGTGGCAACTGATCGAGGGCAAATTTCATGAAATGAGAGTTCTAGATGTGCTAATATCTGCCTTGTGCAAAGCAAGAAATTCATGAAGAATAAAAAAAGTAAACTAATGATGACGACGAAATTATGCGATAAATTCTCGGCCAAAGAATAATGTCAAAATAACGACGAAACAACAGCTTTTGTAGAATTGTCTCTAGTTTCATCATACAAAAAATATAGGCAAGAATATAGACAGAATTTACAGAGTTTTTACGAAGAATTAAAAGTTTCAAAATGACAAAAATGATTCTCAAAATACCCCTACTAAAGATATTTGCTAAACTCAATAATCTTAACTTAAGTTGGCTAGTCCCAAGTACATTTACTTTAGGAAAAAATACAGTTTCAAACAAACAGAAATGTCGTCAGTCACACTTGACAGCAACCAAGAGAATCTCCCAGGTACAACTACTCTGGGGTAAATCAAAATACAATTTTACAGAAGAATTGGAAACGGTCTGGACCTCTCGGGTACTGTAGAACGAATGGCTGGGATCTGGCCAGATCAGTACATAAAAAAGACAGAATGGCCAAGGCAAATCCCCAAAAGAATGCCATAAATAAGGAGGGAAAATACCAATTTACTCATTATAATACTTTTAAGAGAGACAATTAAAAAAGTAACGGTTCAATGGTGCCAGCTGTCTGGCTAGCACTTTTAACACTATTTTTCCCATTTACCAGTTAATTTACACCAATTACAAATGGCCTTGAAAATGCGAACTTCAGTTTCAATTTCAGCCCAAGCAACTCACTTTTACACAGAGTCAAAGACAAGAAACAAAATTGACAAGAAAGCTTATCTCTAAAACATGTGGTGAGCAGCACCATCATAATACGATATAGCTACAACTACATGGTACAGAGGAAGACACATCTGTTTATGCAGACTCACAAAAAAACTTTACTCCTGCTGCTCCTTGTACACTTTTTACTGCTGCTCCTGGTACACTTTTTACTGCTGCTCCTTGTACATTTTTCAGGTTACGTTCCGATCGTACATGTACGGAGCTTTGAAGAAATGCCAATTTGAAATGTAATTTTCTATATAATGTCTATGTTAAAATAATTTTTAACTAACTCTAGGATATAGCCCGTGCAATTATTATAATGATACAGTTAATAAATTTGGGTAAACTAGCCTTGAACTGGCCAAACAATGATCAAACAAAATCGATAATTTAAACTGCATTGTACTTGTTACGAACTATACTAGTCGGCCAATAAGGCCCAAATCCTGACATTATTACTGTATTACATTATTGCCTTAATTTTATTTGCAGTATTTTATTTTCGGACAAAGAGCAGTTTACTCGCCAGTCTCCGTAATCTTCATTATTGAGTGTAAAATCAGATTTTCCAATAAACTGTTTTGCTGTAAAAATTAGTCCTGTTTTTTTACTGAAATATTGAATTGATGCAAAAGATATTTGTCTTGAAATTATTGGTGTATATGATCCCATTTCTAGGTTGATGCCGTAAATGTTGGTTACGTGAACTAGACAATTTTTGGCTTGTAGAGGATTTAAAAGCTTGTC
>JAQFYG010001589.1:0-18171 GCA_034694325.1 Entomobrya corticalis | reverse complement strand
TAGAAATTCTAGCTTCTTTCTAATATTCATCAGAAATGACTCGGTTTCTTAAATTCCTGATTGTCAGGTTTATTTTCATTTGTTATTGAGTTATGTTTGGCTTTAACATAAACTTTTACTGCCACTCAGACCAATTGTTGCCCTTTGATACATTAAACTGGTCAAATATTCAGATTTGGCATGCATAAAATAACAAAAATTTGTTTTTTATTTTAAAATCTATTTTTTTTTCGACTTTGATGCTGCCACAGGCAGCGCTGCGTGCTGTAAAAGACCTTAAGGTATCCAATTACGCCACGCAATTAAATGGAAACGACAAATTTATAAATGGAAAAGTGCCAATTCAGACAAATACTTGTATTTCATATACCCCCAAAAACTTTCAAACTTCTTTTGTTCAATTTTTTTATTCAGTTTTTCAAGAAAAACTTAGTACACATTTTTCGATGAAAAAAACGTAATTGTTAATTTGTGCTGGCGCAGATATGTTCTTTTCATCAGAATTGAAAAACAATATTTTGTCTGTATTTTTATGAGGACGCAACTGTCAAATTGTTTTAAAAGCCTGATTTATTCGGAATTAAGTTCCACTGAAAGTGTCTCACGTCTACAAGTTTTTTATTGGCATTTTAAAAATAATGTCATGTCCAGTGAAACTTGTGGACAAATTACAAAGAAAGTGGAAATATTTTACGGTTTGCTAAATAACTATTGCATATTTAGCTCCTATTACATATATTGCATATTAAATAATATTACCCCTGCCTTATTGCTAGGTTACCCAAAATTGCAAAAATTAATCTGAATTTGCCAAATGATTCCACAAATTATTGATATGGGAGTTTACCTTGAATTAATGAAACTTAACAACTCACATACTTAACGTCAACTGTCCTTAAAAATGTTAGTCGATGTTATGGAGTTCACAGGTAGGGAACACCAAAGTAGTGTCAGAAGACAGATATAACAGTGTTCTGTTATATAGAATTATATGAACTTTGTCTCTAATATATTTTGTTTCTCAAATTCCTAATTGCCAATTGGTCCCAGACAATCAGGTTAATGATCAAAATGATTGTTAAATATTTATACTGTTATGACGTTTAACTTTATTATAATGTTATAACATGCATATGATCTTCAGACATTATAAAAATAAACAGAAAAAATTCCAAAGGTTGTTCCGACTTCATGTGCAGCGACAAGTAAAAAATGAATGTTTTATGATCAGAAGGCGATGGCCATGGAGTAAGATTACTCTCGTTAATATTAAATACCTTTAAGAATTATAGGATATAAATAAATCCGTTTAGTAGGAAATGGTACGTATTTTTACTTACTGGCTTCTGACCGTCTAAAATTATTCTTTACTTCTCATTGCACATTTGCACATGAAGACGGATCAAAATTTGGAACTTTTTCCGTTTCTGCTTTTTATCAATCAAAACAGTAATTTTCCTCAAAGTAATTTTTCAAAGATTATTGATTGCATGTGTTTTATGATGCGTTTAAAAAACTTTCTGCGTATACGGCGAGCTGAGAGGATCACGATGATAGCAGAAACAATGCATTCTTAACAGAAAAACATCGTCATCTAGTTTTTTTAGATTACAAAAATCCGAGCATACATACATTTCCACTCGCCGCCTAAACGTCCTGAAGATTTTACCTACACTTTCTATTTGCCACTAATAGCTTTTATGATATTCCATCGATCCAATTATTATTTTGGATGGTCCTACACCCCCTCCCCCCAAACTCTTTTTTGTTATGTAATTTGCAATACATAGAAGTGTGAGAAACCGCTTCTTTCATGGCTGTAATAACGTTTTACCTTGAATAATGGTTTTTTAAAGTAATGATAATAGCAAATTGCACGCCGTTTCTTATCGTTTTGTTATTCTCAATCGTACATACTTTATACTTTTGTCGATCTGGATTCCAAATAGTTAAAGCGAAAAGAGACGCATATTATGGTTTTCTATTATGGATGTTGTCAAACCTGCAAACCTATTTGATGGCCATCATTTCGAAGTAGATAATATGTTTTTCATTTAGTCTAGATGTGTAGATGCAATAATCATTTCTGAGTTTCACTGTTCAGAATGCTTATCTAAAACAAATGAAACGGCCACAATGAAATGCCGTAGTGAGTCGTAGTTATTTTGTTTTGTCATCAAAACCTTTACCTACGACTCACTACGGCAAAAGGACGTCTATGTCGCCGCTTACGTCCGCATACGTTAGACTATAAAGCCCTCTTATTACCTACGAAATCCTATTATGCTTTAGAGAAAATATTCTTTACTCATTGATGATCAAGTTTTGAAAGGCCAAATAAAAATGTCTGAGGTATACACAGGTGACCTAAGCAATGCAGGGGTAATTCAATATTTACGACTCTCATATATACCATGTGACTATGGATTCCATGTCCACCTTTAATTTTGATATTTTATCAGATGCCAACTCAAATTTGTTTATGTTTTAGACTCAAGTTCAAAACCCCGGCGCTATTCATGAGTTGATCGATTTTGCCATTGATCAAATTGATCTCACTCACGTTGCGACCGAAGGCGAAAAAAGAGCCATTGAAGATGCACTTTCAACTGCCATTGTGAAGATAAAGCCGATCAACTATGAACCACGAATGACTTTTGCTAACTTCCGTATTGACGCGCTCGCAGGATCTGGAAGCTTTGGCCGAGTTTGGCAGGTTTGGCAGGCAGTTTGCGACAAAATAATTTTTAATCACAATACACTAACTAAAACTACGCAAATACTTACTACTTTAAACAAATCAATTATTTATACATCAATTTCAGGCAGAAGGAAAGCAAGGGATCGGGTCTGTTGCACTAAAACAGCAGCCTATTAACTACTTGGATCTACCAAACTTTTGGAAAGAACGGGATATGATGATTAACCTGGAGCACCCTAGGATTTGCAAACTGATTGGCGTCTTTGTCCATACCGATCTCTTTTTTGTGATGGAGTTATGTCATGGTAAGAAATTTTCATTGCAGTTCAGTTTTTATGGATATCTAATCCGAATGAGTCAACTAAAAACGAGTTTCTACCCATTGCGTATCTATCCTATTTGTAGGTAGCGTGGCTCATTTGCGAAACCGAATAAACAGCGTAAATGCTGCACGTTTCGCCATTCAACTTTTACAAGCAATAAAGTGGATACACTCAAAAAACGTGGTTCATGCTGATATCAAGCCCGACAACTGTCTGATTAACACAAAAAACAATTTAGTTTTGTGTGACTTTGGCTCTGCTATTACCCTGGTTAGTTGAAATATGCACGCGTACCTCCTCCTCCTACGCTATAAGTAAAAGTCAGATGAATAGAACTTACAAAAAATGGAAATTTTGTTGTTTGCAGAGTAAGCAGCCAGTCGTTATGACGCAGTCGCACGGAAGTCCAGGCTACATGGATTATGAAGCAAACAAGCTCCTAAGTTTTGACGCCCATGTTGACATCTTTGCTGCTGCATGTGTGATTTTTGAATTGGATACCAAATCCCCACTACTTGCTTACAATGTTGACACTCATTCTAGAGAAATGTACGTAGACGCACTTGAAAATGGCCGGATTTGCGGATTTCGTACTGGAATGCGTACTACAGAAAACATGGAACGAGAAAGCCTAGCAGACAGAGCTATTTATAGCGAGGAATATGCATTTCTTATTCAAAAGATGATCTGCGACCGCAAGACACGCATTACTGCTAAGGAGGCATTGGTGGATCCCACTATTACCGCAATTTGTCGCCGGCACTTTCTCGACATCAACCATCTCAAAAGTAAGATGCAAAAGTTTATTGTTTATAAGCTTTTTAATGTTTTAACTCGTGACGAAATAAAATTTTCCTTGTTTTGGCAGGTGACGATTTTGTATCCAAGGAGTATGTCAAGGACCATGCTAAAAAGTTTCAGTTTTTCGGGCAGGGTGATGTTGACCAAACATCTAGGTTGGCCCTGATCAGCATTTACTACGATTATAAGGTGTCAAAGAAACTATTTAATATTATTGTACTTTGATGACTTAACATACTTTCGCAAACGCGCGATTGTTGTTTTAGTTACAGAATTAACATACTTGTTTGTTTTCAGGATAATCAAAAATCAACAAAACGCAAGCGCTCTAAAGCACCCGTGCTTCTTACCAGCCTGTCTTCCTCCGAGTCCAATTAAAGCTCAAAACTCAAACTTCGTAGGACTTTTCAAGCACTTATTTCTTCTACAGTCAAATTCAGGTGTATAAAAACAATATATAAGCTTAATTTCTGGAAGAAACAAGTTTACTTTCATTAATTGATCAATTTTGCGCCATTATCTTATCAGCGTTTCAAAAATGGACCGCTACTATTGTATCTTAGAAATTACTGAATTGATATGTATTGCAAAAAAATTTTGAGTCTTTGATATGTATGTTATTGTCTTCTAAACATTCTCTGTATTGCGGGATATTTCTAAATAATCAAAATAAATAAATTGACAATGTTGAATATTAAACCAAATCTAAATTTTTGTTAGGATATACCTAAAGTTTGTTTCAATTTTATACACGAACCCAGATAAAATCTTCAGCATGCCAGTCTACGACTGCTATTGTTTAAAGTAATAAGATTATCTGACCACTACTTAGTAGGGAAAAGTCCAAATTGTTTTTTACTAATTAACTTTTTCCGTACTTTTATCTCTGTTTAATAAATAGCCAGCGAACAATTGAATCTGCTGTTACCTTCGCATGGACAAAGTTAACTTACTTTATTCGTCTACGAAAAGACTTAATAAGAACCGGTACTACTAAAGCTTTTTGAACGCATCATAGAAGCAATTTACCATTTTTGTAAATCGAAAATGCAGAAGTAGAAATTTTGATTTTTTTAAAAGAACTAGGTCATAAATACTTTATGATTTCACAGTATTTTGACAAGATTTACACGAGTATATTGCAGCGCAACCTTTTTTGATGAGCAGATGCTTTTTATTTTAAGTGTCAATTAGTTGACCAACGAACGTGTATATGAGAGAATCAGCAAAATTAAAAGAACAAATAAATGTATGTATTCAAGAGCTTGCATCGCATTAAGAAAGCCGCGACCATTTGCACAAACCGAAAACCACGGCGTCTTAAGCGGTTTAGTAAATTTGAAGATAGAATCGTTAGTTTTGCTAAAACTGGTAAACAAAGTTATCGATAAAGTTTCCATTGCGCTTTTTCTGCTAGGTTTTAATATTTAGTTCAATACTATAATATACTACCATACTGGAGTTATTAAATTCATTCTTTGCTCTTTTGCTAGTATATCTTGTTGAAAATTCTCCTCTTCTCCCACTCTGGTTCATTTGTTTAATAAACGGGTTTTTTTAAATTTAAAGCTATTTTAAATCTATGTTGTGATATAAAATATGCACATAATAGACCTTCGTTATCATTCAAAAGTCATAGACCGGAGCATGTAGAAAGAAGAAATCGCCATGTGAATGTCCAAGTGTCGTCAAATATTCATCATGACAAAAGTTTTAAAGTTTTACGCAAACAAGCTATAATATTTTATATGCTCTCTCAATTCTCCATATTCCAATAATTTCCCCTTTCCAATAATTTCCCCTTTCCAAGAATTCCCCAGGTCTTAGGCCAAACATTGCGTAATTCCCCACTATTCTAATAATTCCCCATCTCAATTTGAGAAAACGGTTTTGTACTATAATATCAATGCAAAAGTAAAGTAGAACATACACTTTCAGATAATGACCAATAAAGTACAAAAAATTACTTAATTTTCATCAATTTCTCTTTAAAAAACATTTAAAGCCAAAAATTACTTCAAAATTTAGTAAAATATTATAAATTTGGATAATTCCTCACTATTCGAATAAAAGCCCATCTCCAATAATTCCCCACAAAATCCTCAAATTTCCGTAATCCCCCAGGGGTCTCGAGAGAGCATATACGGAATACTAACTTAAATTTTGTGCTGATCAAAAGGAACATGTCAACAAGGTATTTATTTAAAAAATGACAATGCTACTTTAGTGAACGCCCGTTATAAGAGACCATCAAGGGAAGCACGTATTTAGTTCCTTATAGGAATTGTCCCTTACCACATAAGGGACTGGTACACGGTAAAGAATAGGAGACGAGTACCTTTTTTCAGCTTGTCAAGTGCATTATGTGCAAGTTTTAAAATTACAGAAACGTAAAGTACATTTAATTATCCTCGGTATATTTAAAAAAGATTTATATTATTATGTATTATTGTATTTTATTGTAATTGAGTTGATTTTAGCACTCACCGCTATGGAATCCCAGAGTTGACTCAAACAAGTCGGTTACTTTCCGTGAAACGAGTCTTTTGTGGCAAAAACCATTTCATATTCTTACACATTTATTTATATTTTGGGGAAATTGGGAAAGCTGTCAATTCAAAGACAATTTAAAACCAGTTCCTCGGTAGGTGCAAATAATATAGGAGAGGAATTTATCTAAATCAATTTTAATAAAATATGAAGTTTCTAAAATTTTAATATATTCCATAAATTCTATAAATTTCCATATACTCCTAACACATATAAGCATAAATCCCGAATTTGCTCACGAACCAAAAGATATTTTGAAGATGTAATTTGGAAGTATTTGATCTTTTTTAAAGCTGTACCTAATGATAACTGACTAATATTGACGACTATGGTGCAAAGCCAACATTTGCCTAAACCATTTTTTCGGCACAAGTTTAAGTGACGGTACCTTTTTTCCGTTATTTCAAGAAAAATATTTAAAAAACATTATGTCTTTAATTCATTAAAACATTAAAAAATTCATTGCAACAATAGAGACTACTCTAAAATACAACGCATATACGTTTCCACCGCAATCATTAACCTCGTAGGATGCGTCATTGTCACCACTGCTAACATTTTAGCTTTGTATATGCTTAGAAACCACCTCATGTAAGCCTCTAAGCTCACATCATGTATACTAATTACAACATTTATTCAATTTAATCAAGTAAATCGTTTCTTCTTCATAACGTTTTATATTTTGCGGAGAAAAAGCTTTGCAACTTTTCCAATTAGAAGTATGCTTCCTATGTTTTTCTCGTTGTCATATAAAATTTCTTAATGGACCTGGGCTTACAACAAGATCATCTCCATCATAATTTACGTATCTCGCTTCGTGTCCAGGATGATGCTTTCACGTAGACAAAGTTCTTGAAAAACTAAAACATCCTAGTCATTGAGTTGCTTTTTACATCTAGTTTTACAGAATATATGTCCTAAAAACATGATATAACACTGTTTAAAACATTTCAGCTTGAACATTTTGCTTATCTATCATTTCGAAACCGATGATAACGCTTAATCCTAGTATAGTTCACAATTTGCTTTTGCAACAATTTCGCAGATTAGTTGTCTGGTTTCATACATACAAACGATAAGACCTTAAGTTAAATCGCATGGTCATAAAAATGACCTTCCGAAATTTGAAAGCACCATAACTTAAATCTATTAACTGCCAGTTTATGGTAATACAATTTGCTGCAAATTTCATGGCCAATTTCTAAGACACCTAGATAAATCTTAAATACTTCCTACTCAAGCTGATATATGTACGTGAAAATATATTTAAATTAATTTATCATTATCATATTCCATTCAGTTTGGAAATTTGCAAGCACCTTCAACATCCAAAAGTCTTATTTAAGACAAAACACATTGTTTGTTCTTGGCGTTTATTTGGTGTAAATAATCTAATTTGCTAAGTAACAATAGATTTGATTAGATATATCAAAATCTCTAGCTTATTTAAAATTATAAATATGTAATTGCCAACTTTAACTGTCTACATGCCTTCTTACAAATATAACCTAAAAAACGAGACCAAAATATTGTACAAGGACCGGTTCAACTCACTCAAAGTTAAATTTAATAGTTCAAAATTGTACATAGTGAAATAAAAATTATTTATGTGGCTCATTATCTATAATACATTTCAACCTAAATTGATAAATATATGTTACATTTTTAAAACGATATAAAATACGATAAAAGTATGCCAATAATTCTAAAAATTGACAGAGTTTCTAATTACTTTGGAAATTTAGCTTTCCGAAAACGGTAAATTACGTTAATTAACAAAACGTATTTTATAAATACAGCAGCTCTTTTATGTTTTATTTTAAATTTTCTTTTTTTCATATTTTAATATGCTTGATATATTTAAAAATAGTGATTTAGATATATCCGTTAAAAGTATCGGCTACATGAATAATTTATGATATTTTTGTTAAACGCATGTTAAATAGTCTTCTTTGTGTTAAAATTTTTATTTTTAATTAAAACAAACTTGCATGCGGCATTTATTGTTACGATGAATCTTACCTACCTCGCAATACAGTGGAATGGTCCATAGAAAATGCATATGAGAGGGAAACATTAAAAATTTTCCGACCGTGAATAAAAGAATGAAGTCTAAAGAGCTCCGTATTTTAAACGAAAATTGATGAATGAATGAATTTTAGAGCATTTTAGAATTTAAGTTTTTAAAGAGCAAATTTTTATACTGGCTTGAAATTTGCAGAAATAACTGATTTTGAACCATAAGTTAAAATGAGCAAAACGCTCATCGACGTAAAAAAAACCAGAGGGAACATGTCAATGAAAACAAAGCCAAATAAATATTAAAAACTGTGAGTGGAGTAACCTTGTGTTAGAACATTTTTAATCCATAGATTAGCATCCATGCAAGAAGAAAGGAAAATTTATAAATTTCTTATTTTTCACATAAACTTTTGTTGAAATTTGTTTGGAGCTCTTACTTTATAACCCGATGGAGCTCTTGACCAGTCTGACCTTAATATTTTTGCTTTTGAATTACTTGTCAAAGTCAAAAAAATGCGGATAACTTACTAGAAACAAAAACAACGAGAAATAATACTTACTAGGTGCTTGCGAAGATAACCCAGGCTATTTACAAATTGATACTGCTTATTGACAACATAACCCTGTCTAACGTTTTCACTTTACATAAACAATAATTGTTTTTTGACACGATTTGTTGTTTGTGAAAAGCAAGATTTTGTAGGAATTTTTTAAAAAATTTAAAAATAGCCAAGTTGTTACAAAGTATATGTCTGGTTTGTATACTTATCATTTTGTAATTTGCCTCTGCTAAAATTCTGACCATTAAATGTTTATTTCTAAAAAGTCAAAATAAAATCAATCATGTCCATATTTTGCGTTTAATGTATAAACATATTGAACTTCCATTTAAAAAAGAGGAAACTATAATCCATAAAGTTACCTTATTGATTTTCTTGGTTTACCCAGATTTACTAAACTTCGTTAATACACTGTATCAAAGCATTTAAATACTGGACTGGAGATTTGTTATGGAGATTACATTTGGGATGATCTTGATGCGTCATGCTAAATTGTGTATGGAAATTTAATAGTTACAGAAGATAAGGCAGTAAAATTTAATTTCTCACCATGCCCTGCAACGTATAAATTAATTTTGTGTATTAATTATAACTTAATTATGTGTGATAAATTAAAATTTTTTAATTGGTAGCATATTCAAAATGTTTTGAACTTTACTGAAGTCGTGTGTCAGTAGAACTGACTCTTCATTATTTAAAGTACAAACCACTTTCAGTAAAATATACTGAAGTTAAATAATAAGTAATTCAGGCTCAAAACTGCATAATCTTTAATCTGGGCATTGATCTTCGTGAAGTATAAATATTACTAATGAACTGAGTACAAAAGCCCACTACAGCCAATAATCTAAACATAAATGAGACCGTTGCATTTTGATTCCCTGTCCACTTATTACTTCTTAATTTATCAATATTATAAGCCACAGTACAGAAATTCATCAATCGGCTATTTTTTCCGTTCTCGTCTAAAGGGAGAAAATTATTTGGTTTTGTTGATCTCAATATTTTAATTTTGACTAATGCTTGTAAATTGTGCTTCCCATTTTAAAAATTTGAATGCGTTTTGTAGGACTATGGCCTAATATTTGGTCCGGGCTTCTTGACCGTCCGGCCAGGCGCGGCCGCACCTACCCGCCCCACGCTTCCTTCGGCTCTTAGGGGGTGTAAAAGTGGAATGTGGAAATGGGTGTGGTAGTGAAAAAGGATGCGGTAGTGTGCGAGAAAGTTTGGATGGAAGTAGTTGTAGAAATGGGTGCGGTAGGTGTGGAAGTGGATGTGACGGTAAATGAGTAAGTGTATGTTGATTTTGAAGTGGATATATATATCAATGTCGAAGTGGGTCGTAGTGGAAGTTTGAGTTTTAGAAAGATCCTGTTTTTTAATAAATCCCGTTTAGATTCTCTGATGAAAGTCTCCAGTTATAATAATATGAATGCGTAAAGCCATTCGTAATGAATGAAAAGCCCCAAAGGCCCGAGAAAAATCTATATGCATGACTTGTTGAGCTTTTATCTACCGTCTGGATCTCTTTTTAATTTAGAGAAAAATAACAAGCACTTTGTCGCAGAAATAAATGCCACATTTTAACACATATATAAAAGAATTTAGGAACAACGTTTAAATATTGTTGGTCAACTTTAAATCTCAACCCTATTAAACGTGAGAGATCTAAATACGTGCATTTGGTCTGTGACAAAAATGGCTACTATAATGACAAAGAACAAAGATATTATAATACTCCTACGGTGAAACTTTTGCATTATGCATACAACTCCTACGACGACATTATATTTCAAATAAAGACAAAATAAATACAACAATTAAACGTTTTGCTTTTATTTGATTAATAAGGTTTATTCAATTGTCATAAAGCATGAATAAGGATATCATATGGGTAATGCATTAATTTACTCAACGTAGTACAAGCTAATAAATGTTAACCACAAATTACTACAAAACATTAACACAAGATCACTTTCTAATTATAATTAATCTAGTCAAGTGAATAATCATCTCAAACAATCAAGATTACCAACAATACCTCATTCTGAAGACGAATCAGACGATTCGTCATCGGACGAATTAAGTTCACAATCTTCCATATGAGTCACGACACTTTCCTTGTCCCCTCGATATTTGCACCCTCTGCCATGATTTGTACATTTGTATTGTAGTGGCCTTTGAGTAGTAGCACTACCCAAATTCTTGTTTTCGCATTGTTTGGTGCCTGCTGCTTTCTTCTTTTCAACGGATTCGTCCATGTGCTGCTTCTTAACGGCACCACACCCATCGTCCAATTTTCCTGTATGAGAGCGTTTCTGTAATTATTATACAACAAAGTTATGATCAACGTTTGGTATTATAGCAACGTAAATGCAGATATATGAAACTTCAGTTGTGTTTTAAACTAATTGTTAAAATATCTCCGTATGTACCTTAGACGACGATGATGCAGGAACAGAGCCGGTGGGCTTAGTAGTATCAGCACCCTTGTCCTTGTTCTTCGTAGGGGATAGTTTCTGTAAAAACATATCAAAGATTAAGAAATGACTGCTGTACAAACGGACTAAATGTCATTTTATGCAAAACTAAAATTTGCTGCAACTTTTATTGTGATATTTAATTTGTTAAACGTATGATTAGTACCATTGAAAATGAGAACTTTGACTTCTTTTTGGGGTCAATTTCGTTACTCCTACGGTTAGACTCGAAGGAGGTTGACGGTTTAGGTTCCTGTTTTCCGGGATCAATTTCGTCACTCCTACGGTTAGACTCCGAATTCGGATTAGTGCGGCCGCGAGTAGTCTGTAAAACACAGAACCATGAAATTAAGCTAGCAATATCCACCATCTTTTATGTTATACTTTGCCTGTTAAATGTTACCTTTGCTCCTTGCAAATTCCCGGGAATCTCCATGGAACCGGGTGTTTGCCTTAGTTCTCTATGGTCGTTGATGTTTAGCTCACTGTTCTTCGGTGACTTAATTTTACCACCCCGATTAACTGCACCAACATTTGGTAATCTACTACGGCCATGAACTGCACCTGATTCCCCGTGACGACTAGTACTATCAACTTGGGTTGTTTCCCGGCAAGCGATAGAAGAAGGTCTCCTAATACCGCCGGCACCACCATCCGAAAGCCCATCATCTGAATCATCTGGCGATCCGTCGTTGCCATCAGCAGCGCCAAAATTTTTCCTAGAATCCCCATCATGATGCAATAATCCCCCAGGTCTATCAGCGTCACCTACGGTGGTCTTTTTATTCCCATTTGCTTCATCTGGAGACTTACTACGACGGTTACAAGCTCGTGAACCACCCCGACGTCCGATTCCACGTACCAATGATCCTCTACCACGTCCTCTTTGATTTCCGCGAGTACTCCGTCGTGGCGGTGATTTTGGTAGGGTTGGTCTGCTTGTTGGAATTGCTGCTTGACTTGAGCTTGGTGCTGGACGTCCCGGGGAAAGAGATCGCTTAGTTGGGGGTTTCCGCAACAATGGTGAGCCAAGTGGTATAGTGGACGAAGACCGTGGGGAAAACCGACCTTTGGGCACCCTAAATGTTTTGTCTCTACCATCTAAATTATTGCCTTTTTCCTCAGCCGACTCTTTCGGTTTCCTATCCTTTGCAATTTCCGTAGTTGTTGTCACAGGTAAACTAAAAGTCACTTGGCCATCTGGTGCCATTGTAAGGGAATGGTACGTCCTAGTATCTAGTGGAGATGAGGAGGTACAAACTGTCGGTTTCGTAGGAGCACCAACAGTTGACATTGGTTCAGCAAAACTTTTTGGTTGGGCAAAAAATTGGTCATCTGTGTCTTGTTGTTTACCGAGCGTTAGTGGCTGCTCAAAGGTACTACTAACATTTCCATCTGCGTTTACAACGGTTCCAAACATATCCAGAGATAAATTAGCATCAGGTTCCCGGATGTTTGTACACAAAAGACCTTCATTTGGTTTTTCGTTCAGGAGGACAACGGTTTGGCCAGTAGCTGAATGTGATTCTGCAATTTTTGAGTCCAAATCTGGCTTTTGTGATTGAGGTACGGTCATGTCTATAGATCCCTTGCTAACAGCAGCCTCAGCTAGGGGTTTACCTCCTCCTACGACGGGTTCTTTTAAATTATCAGAGATGACAGTTCTAACTTCATTACTTGTTGAAGCAACCTGGCGCATTAACCCAAGGGACTTTTCGGCAACGTAGGCGCATGAAGCAAACTGTAATTTGCAAAAAATATCTGACAGTTGATATATATTACACTTCAGGGTCTCACTAACTCCTACGGCATTTCAAATTATCGTCTAACTGTTATGTACTTACACAAATAGGATCGTTTGCGTAAACGCCTTTAACAAAATCTTCGAGCACTCCTTGTTGTTTAAGACATCGAACAAACTCTGCCCCGCTTTGAGACGCTAATGGCCGATATAAAGGTGGCGCCTCGTCTTGTGAACCTATTTGTTCCTGTAAGAAGCAAAGACAATTCAAATTTCCAAAAATCAGTTTAGTTAGAGGATACGTATGCCTAAATAATATTTTCCTACGAAACTCCTACGAAATTTGAATTCTTACTTACTAATTCATCGTAGTATATACCACAAAGATTTACAGCCTGCGCTCCAGACGAATCCACCGCGGACAAAATCTTAAACGATGGGGGAGGAGCCCGTTTTAGAGGTTCAATAGTTATAATATCGCTAGCGTCTACAAATAAAAAAGGATTTAATAAGAATGGATATCTGTTGAAAACGTTTTCTAAACACACTTCTTAACTAATCATAAATATGTGTATATATACTAACCGTTTTCAACACTAGCAATGTTCACCTCAAGGTGACGACATAACCCGGCAAAAACTCGGTCGTTAAGAATCGCGGCTGCCTCCATTCTTGTGTCCCACGTAGGAGTAATCATCTGCCTTAGAACCCGTGCGAAGGGCGTCGGTTTATATTTCTCTTCCAGTATGGTTCGCTTTGTGTCTGGATTATCTTTTGAATAGTTATTTTGTTTTCCCAATAAAGCAACCTGGCCATACTCATACTTGGAGACGTCTAGCAGTTTTCCGTATCTCATCAAACATTTGCCAGTGCTAAATTCGTACAAGGAACATCCTGCTGCCCACACATCGGTTTTGCTTGAATACATCCCTTTGCAATTTGCTTCAAAGTCGCAGTAGTAGTATACACCAAGATCGCTTTTACAGCTGACTTTGTCCTGTAAATGCAAACAAATATATTTTTGTCGTAGGAGTTAATTTCAAATTTGCGACTAAATTTTTTTCCCCTTTAACATATATTTTAGACATTGTTTTTATACCTTCCCAGGAGCATAAATAGCTTTACCAAAGTCAGCTAAGACGAGGTTGTTGCAGGTAGTTATTAAAAGATTGTCTGGTCTTATGTCACAATGCCAAATCCCCTTTGAGTGTATGAAAGCGACGGCTTGCAACAACTGTATCATAAATCGATTCCTGTCTTTCTTGGACATGAGGCCAATCGCGTCGGACACAGAAGCTGCAAAATAAAAATCAAACGTTAAACTTTTAAACCCTTTAATATCATAAAATGGTGTTTTATAGGTTTTAATTTTGAGAAAAAGCACGAATAATTGTTAAACGTACACACGCAGAGCTCCAACACCAGAAACGCATCGTCTTCAAAAAACGCGCCTACGAGATTTGACACCCTACGAGGGCCTGTGGCTTTGAGATAAATAAGGATATCTCGTTCCTTCCAGACGGACTCAATGGAGCTCTTTTGAATATTGATTTGCTTAACGGCAACATCTTGGCCCCCACTCAGTTTAGCCCTCCAGACTATCCCAAATGCACCATTTCCAACCCATCCTTCTACTTTCAAGTTGTCTAATGTCATTCTTCGCGCGTACTCTCCAGTTGACCACTTTTTTACTGCCAAAGCGTTGAGAGTTTTGTCTTTGTTTTCAGATTTCGACAATGAAGCCAACAATCCCTCACAAGCACCACGGTTTGACAGTCCATCCTGAAATCAGCAGATATAAGTTATCCCAATTAGCGCTTTTTAGCAATGTTGATACTCCTACGATATTTTAAAAAACAAACGGTACATGCGAAACTTACGAATTTTATGGGAAGGTTTCCCAAGTAATCCTTCCACTCCTCAACTTCAAATCCCCCGTTTTCACTAGCACCTGAAGGATTTTTATCTCGCGCCGTGTCAGCCATTTTCAAAGAGAAATTGTCAATATAATTGCTTTGTATTATGCTGTTCTTAAAAAACCGTCGTCGTAGGGTTTTGATAAAAACCAGCGTAGGTAGTACTTAAGACACAAGCAACATATAATGTATCGTAGGGTTTATGAGGTCTTTTATACCCTGAATAGAGTGCGGACGCACCTGATTAGTACGTGTTGATTCCTACGACTCACTACGACGCAATTTGACTTACTACGAAACAGTGCGATCACTACGGGAAACATTAACTCACGGTAACATACAAAGTCGGGAAAACTAGACCTTTTAACAATGCGATCTCTATTGCTCCGTATGAACCGTTTCCTGTTATCGACATATTATAATGTATGATTAATTGTTTGAACTAATTATCAATCAAGTTTGGAATTTTTATAACCTGTCTTACAATACGCTTACTAATGTTGTTTATAGGCACGATTGTCGAACATCGTGAAGAATACCGTTTTTTGTTTTCAAAATTTATAACTTGTTATATTGATCAAGTCTTGACAGTTTCTGTCAGCGGCTTGTGGTGTCTTTTAAACGTGATGCATGGTACAAACAATTTTAAAACAATACTTTGAAAAGCTTTGAAAAGAAGTAAGTAACAAATAATTCAATAAGAACTCTGTATTGCTTATAAGCACAAGCACTTATAAATGATGCGATCATATTGTAGTTTTCATGAGAAGCTCAAACAATCCTCTTTTAACACTTGGTTTCGTTAATAATGCAAATCTCATCAAAAGAAACGCAAAAGCTGTTAGTAAACACAAAACATTATATGTCCATTAGCCGTTTGGTAAATTTATGTAACAAAAGAGCCATTGATGTCAAAGTAGGATTAATATCTTGAATCAAAATAAAATCCGGCATACTTGATAAATCCATTAGAAGAAAGTGAATTGGCACTTATGTGGCAGAAGTAGATCCAGATAAAAATAAATGTAAAACACAATTCAAATTAATGCCAAAACCACCCAGTTGATTCAATCACTTGACTGTTTGGTAGATTCGCAATCTTTAAAATTGAATGGATTTGAGAAATTTGCACTCTTGGATTAAATACGGTTACCCTACGGACTGGGCAGGACATTGTTTAACACAAATGAGTTACTATTTGAGACAAAAGGGGAAGTGTTTGACTATGACGGTAGTGACTGCTGTGATAAGGATACTTTCGTCAAATGCAGTCATTGCCATACATTATGATGTATTACGCACGTTTTGTTAAAAAGAATATAAAATCTGACTTTTATACAGTTTAAAATTGGATTTCTTGCTTGCCAAATATTTTAATGTACGATAGTACCTATTATAAGCTTAATTTTCTTCAAATTTCATTGTCACTATTTGTAATTCTAAGTTTTGTACTTTAATGCGGGCTTTAATGTTTGTATTTGTAATACTTTGTTTTTGTAAAAATATAAAAAGTATTCATAATATTGCTTACCAAAACTAAATACTACAATAAACTTAAAATAAGGTATTTTCAAGTTTCAATATTGGTTTCGGTTGTTAATATTTTATTAACCTTAACATATTATGAATGATTTTCATACGAGAACTATCACAAAATGCTCTAAAATAAAAGTTCACCACAATTATCTTTTATTGATGAACCAAAACGTGGAAATAGAGAAGAGTCCAAACCGAGACTGAACTATCAAAAATTAGTGAAGAACCAGGTAACCAGAGGACAAAGTAGCATGAGTGTATTTAAACAAATCTTTTATGAACTCAAAAGTTTGATGTAACAACACCAATTAATAACTAGATTTTTCACCAGATTACGTCTAGTAGAGTATTGCAAAAATATAGTCGGCTTTACCGGCAAATTCGGCACAAAAAACTATATCCTTGACCGGCCCAATGCAGATCATTGAATAAAGCTTACCAAAATGATCTTTTGAGACCAAAACGAGCTCAATCTGTCTGTAAGCAGAAATTGAAGTCACGTTTTACTTGCATGGATCAACAAAATATTATCAATCCGTAGAAAAAATAATATATCTCAACAAATATAAAGGTTTTCATAAACGGATTTTGTAAATATGTATATTCAGGCATTTATACAAAAATAATAATCATGCAGTTAAGGTCTGGCAGAAATTTAACATTTTGGCTTTAATTTTTTCATTACTACATCTTATTGTAATCACAACCGTTTTAGTAAATTCAGCGTAAAAAACCACATATACGGCAACTTCATATGTATTGCCGATATTCAGTATAAGGATAATCAACTAACGCCTTCTTTTATTGCTTGTTGTCCGAGGTAACGGCATTAAACTGAAGGGTCAAAATTTGTGTAGCCGATTTCTTAAGATACGCTGCATGCAAGTGATGCGTCGCCCAAAGTCTAAAAATGACATATGTGTTACGCTAAAATGGAATTTTAAAAAATGAATTGGTTTATGCAAAGAGCAATAAAAGCTATCAATATAGCAATACCAACAACAAGCAATATTTATTGACATTAAAATCATCACATGGTTTTGAAGATTCGAAGATTCTGAAGACAAAAAATGATAATATACCCAGTTGCATAAGTCTTTAAAAATTATTTGTAATGCTTTATAAAACATTGGTTAAGTTTATTTTGTTCATTTAAAATCCAATGCTTCTTTATTGAGTGCCAGGTACTGGGACATACTACAAATACATGGTGGGAGCAAAAATGTCTGTCTGTCTGTCCGTCTGTCTGTTGGTGCAATAACTCAAGAACGCTTTAACCGATTTTGATGAAACTTGGTATACATATATAAGTAGTACCAAGTGACAACCCTATTGATTTTGGGTCAAATCGGACAACCCCTACGGGGTCAAGGGTCAAAGGTCAACATTTTTTTATGTAGCAACATATAGCATGTGATATATCATTTGAACGCAAATGACAAGGGAAACAAAGACCAATGATTTTTTTTGACCTACTACATACCCCCAGGGGGTAAATGGCAGGGGTCATCTCTAAACATGTCTATGCAATATTTCAAGAA
>JAQFYG010001588.1:0-18177 GCA_034694325.1 Entomobrya corticalis | reverse complement strand
CTTGACAAATCGGGAAGAGATCGGAGTTGTTTCTTGAGTGTTGGATTGTAAGTGGTAATTAGACACAGTTTGTTCAAGGCTTTTTATACCCGTATTTTTCCTCAACATTTGAACTTTATGATGGATTATTACACGCTAAATTGCTCATGTCTTTTCTAATCTTTTAAATATTAAAAAATATACTGCTTAAGAAGTTAAAACATTTTTTCTGCTAAACAATTACAAATGGAATGTGTGCATTTTTGCTTTAATAGTTTACTTGTGATTGTCAGGCGACACGAGGATGGAAAGGGGTTTTTTAAAATCTCTGTTTTATGCATAATATGCAGAAAGAAAAATGCCCAAAGTCAAAGTACCCAAAATAAAAAAAATAGTGATGTCAGTTTACAACGTTGTGATGAAAGATTTTTGTTCTTTCTTTTATTTACCCTTTGTTTAAATTGCTAGGTTTCTTGTTAAATTTGTTTATAAATTAGTTAAGAGCGGATTTTGTAAAGAAATGTGTAAAAGATATTAAAGTTACATGTAATACGTATAAATTAAGTACACCAAATGAAAGAGAAAAAAATTCACTTTCTTTTGCAACGCTTTGTTTGCTATATTTTTGATGTAAAACGAAATATAATTTATATTTAAAAAGAAAAATCTGACATTGAGATTGGTATTGAGTAAGACATGAAATAATGTGCTTGAAGTTTTCATAAAATAATCTAAATTTCAAAACACAGAATTTTAGTTCAACAAAAAAAACTATCCAAACCGCAAGAAAAAAAATGGTCGCAAGAAAAACCCATAAATTATTGACGACTACAACTAAAACTTTTATTGCCGCGGTTGAAATTCAAATTTTATGATACGAGCCACCTTACATTGCCGGGGGGAATCAGCTAAGCTACCGAAACAATGAACCTTGGTCTCGCCTGATCACTTTTAGTTTTTATATGGTTTTGGCCTTACCTAATAGGCACAGCTCAGTAAAGAACATAGGCTCAAAATTGTGGTTCATTGTGCATTTTTTGTAATATTTTTGATACAAAACGGATAATTATATACATTTAAAAATAAAAATCTACATTTTAAAAATATTGATGAATTTTATACTGCCAACGTTGAATATAATGATAATTTTAAATAAACATTGAAGCCTAACTATGACGTTATTAGTGATGTCACAATTTGTTGACGACATAAAAACCGTACGCAGTTTCATCAATCAATCTTAAATATTAACATCCCACATGTCATGGGCTTAACGCTCTCAACACCAAAAATGTACTAATACAATGAAATTATAATCATAGTTATTAATCATGATTTACATCACAAAAATACGATTAAACTTATGAAAAATAATTATTCCATATTTCAGTGAAATGAACTGTAATAAAGCTTATTATCAATTCAATTTATTTTATCTTGTTCTTCATGACATTGTAATTTATATGAACTTAGATTATTACTTTAATGCTCAAAGTTGGTTTTCGATATAACATCTCCGTTTACTTTTGGCGCATCTCCCGAACCGCGTAAAAAATCTATTAAAATTTATTTTTTATTTAAAATTCGGATTGTTTTAAATAATGGCAGGAGATATAATGAAACGTCCTGTAACTTATCTTAAAGTTGCAACATTGGTAAAATTAAAATTTTTAAATTTTTAAAAATATTTTATGAAATTGTAAATTTCTAATATTTTATGTTTTAATTTAATTTTTAAAGATTTTTGGCGTGGCTATTCTTGGTGTCGGATTACACTCTTATTTTCAGTCATCCTGGTAAAAAGAAACTGACACATCATTTATTGGACTAATTACCGGATATGATCTTGGATTTGGCCAAACCAGTCTTTCAAATGTTTGTAAGAAATTGAAAGAATTAACGAAAAATGACCCTGATTTCGAACCGGGATGTCCATCTCTAGTTATGGAGCAATATTTTGTATCGATTGTAATTATTACTTTTGTTGTGTCCACATTGATATTTTTTGGAGAATATTTTATGAATATGAATTCCCGTTCACTAATTTTATTTGTAAGTATTTTGAACTTGATTTTATTATAAATTTGTGAGTACTTTAGGTCAAAATTAAATAATATTTTATTTATATTTTATTAACAGGACATATCGTATCATGGAGTGGCTTCTTTTCTGCTTTTTTGTGCCGGAATACTCTACATTTATTCAGCTAAGCAGATATATGATTTCTTCGAACTGGGAACTTTTTATGATTTGATCAAAGATTTTCTTAAAGAAACCGGAGTTAATTTTCGAACAACAGAAAAATATGCTGCTGGGGTAATTTTGAAATTTCTATGATTACTTTTAATTTTCACAGAAAATATGAATTAAAATTAATAACTAATTTTTATATGAATTTACAGGCACTTACTTTAATACAGTCGCTAATATATGGTTGTGTAGCGTATTGGATTCCACGGAGCTAAAGTGAGACCTTTGATCATGTATATTGTATTTTGTAAAATATTATCATAAAATCTATGATGATGATCATGAATAAAAATAAATAAATAAAAAAATATATTTGCATTTCAAAAATTTGTAGTAAAGTTTCTTCAATCACGTTTTATTCAAAAATGCTTAATTTTGTTTGTGGCATATAAAATTATTTTTGGCTCGATTCATCCAAAATTGCTGTGAAATATTCGTGCAAAAATAAATATGCTGGAAAAAATATAAATTACTTTTGACACTAAAGCCTTGATAAAATAGCTAGTGTATATACTAATGTATTTATATATACATTAACTGGTTAAAAAGCAGCAAAATGTAAATGCAAACTTATCTTATTGACAATGACCTTATCCATGGCGTATCAATTTTGCATTAAGTCATCTAAAACTGTTGGAGCTTTTACACTTATCATTACAACGTCCACAATAAATAATAATCAGTGAAAGTACAAGGCCATATGTTATAAAACAACCCTATAAGGATTCTTCATGTTTCCAAATTATATGCTTTATTACAACATTGTTTCAACAAAAGTTGTCCGAAAGATTAACCTTTACCTTATAATAGTCACATGGACTATTCAACAAAAATATGAAACGATGACGAATGTAGAAAACTACTTTACTTTGTCAGTATTCATCATAATGATTTCCTCAACTTATAACTGAACCACACTACATAATGTTCATTAAAAGTATAAATGACATTGTCGCCAATATTATAATATTATATTTACGACATCAAAAGGCTTACGTAATTTTTCAAGATAAATTATAGCCGTATATCTAAATATGGGTTTATGTCTCTCGCCAAATTATACTGATAGCACATACGTATTCCAACTATTTAAATATAATATTATTCATGGTTCATGGAACATTTGTTGGATTCCAAATTCCAGCCAAAATAACAGTCATTAGCTCCTTATCAATTTCAATTATATTTTATCTTGTTTTTTGCAACACTTTTTTATTATAAATTCAATACTTAATAAAAAGATTACGTGATCAAAAGTCCTCACACTTTTAGGAAATCTATTCATTACCTAACAGCACAAAAATTTATCAAACATTTTAAAATTTGATAAAAGTTTTGACTTAAAATTTTTTTAAAATGGCTGGGGACAAAATGAGAGGTCCTGCAACTTATGCAAAAGTTGCAACTTTGGTAACTTAAAAAAAATATATAAAAATTAGTGTACAAATTTAAACATTTTAAAATTTGGTTTTAATTTTTTTCGTAAAGGTTGTAGGCGTGATTTTGCTTGGCGTCGGATTACACTCATTTTTCCAGTCTTCATGGTACAAAAAATCGGATACATCCTTTCTACAACTACCTATTGACGTTGGGGTCATTCCAATTCATGAAGCTTGCCAAAAAGGCAAAGATTTTGCGGACTCAATTTTACCGGGTTTAGGTTCTGACAATCTTAATTGTCCTCCGATAGCTATGGAACAATATTTTGTTTCAATTGTTATTATAACTTTTATTTTATCTGTTTTGGTATTTGTGGGAGGATTTGTTCTTGACATGACATCTGGTCCATTAAAAATGGTTGTAAGTTCAACATCTGTTTATATTTAATTATATTTTTTTGGCCATAAGTTGCATTCAAGTGTGATTTTTTATAATTATTTGTATTAAAAGGATGCTGGATATCATGGAATTGCTGCTGTTTTAATTTTTATTGGAGGAATTGTTTACATTGTATCTGCTAAGCAAATTTCTGATGACTTTGGACTGGGAGAATTGACTGACCTTGAAAAGGATATTATGAAGAGATTTGGGATAAATTTTAGAACATCTGAAAAATATGCTGCTGGTGTAAGTTTAAAGATAAATATAATTCATTTGTAATCATTTTGATAAATTTATTGCATAAGTTTTTTTTAAACAAAACAATATCGGGACAATTTTCATTTAAAAATCTTTAAAAAATTTTTTTTTTCAGGCACTTGCTTTAATACAGTCTATTATTTATGGTGCTGTGGCGTTTTTGGTGGCTCGATCCTGAGTCAAAATTAAAGATTAAAATTATTATTTTTGAATAAAAAAATTTATGATACAATTTTAGTTCATTCTGAATAAAACTCAGATATTTGACCAGACAAATTTTATATTAATCAACTCGTTTTATACAAGTGTAATATTGATTTATTAATAAACCATCATTATATATATAAGTTAAAAGACTAAAAAGTTAATATATCATTATCATGCCAAAAATTATTTTTATTGCTGGTGAAATGCCATGTTTTTTAGAATATGTCCTTATCTTAAAAAGGCGCTATATGATGATTGACGGACATATTAAAGATCAAAGAAAACATTTTATTCTGTTTTTCTAATCATTTTTATATTTTTCTGCTAGCATATGTTCTAAACGATAAGCCAAAAATTGGATACAAAACTGACTAAAATTTATGGCTTAAGCAATCAGATTGGATATTTTATTGGCTCTTAAAGCATCATAATTGAGCGGTTAAACGTCAATTTAACTTATTATTGAAACTAAAGTAATTACTAAACATAAATCAAAATGTCTAGAGAAAAATTTTTTCGACCTGTTGTTTACGGAAAGGCAGCAATTGTGGTAAAATATATTATTTAGTTCTAAATACATTAAAATATTTCGTAGTTAAATCTGTTATATAACTAACTATTGTTTTAAAAAGTAAACTTGGTGCTTTTTCTAGATTTTGAGCCTTGTGGTGATCGGGCTTGGTTATCATTCCTTTTTTCAGTCATTTTGGCACAAAGAAGTTGATGTGCCATTATTTGATGGCTCTACTTGGAAAATGAGACCTTACACAATTTGTGATATTATGTCTTCAGATATAATAAATCCGGAAATGAAAGGCAAAAAATGCCCGCCAATTTCATTTGAAGAATGTTTTATCGCAATTATTACCATTTCTTGTATTATTTCTGTTCTGGGGCTTTTTTGTGTATTTTATATCGATATGAATACCAGTCCAATGAAATATTTGGTATTTATTATTTTCGAATATTGATTTTTTTATAGAAAATTTCTATTAAAAGTATGTAATAAAAAATTCAGGTGTATATCGTTTTATAGGATCTTGGCTATCATGTTATTGCAGCTATTTTGGTTTTCGTTGGTGGCATAATGTACATTATATCAGCAAATCAAATTGATAATCTTATGCCAATGGACATGTTCCCTCCTGAAGAAATTGTTTATTTTGGGATCAATTTTAGGAAATCAGAAAAACTTGCTGCTGGGGTAAGTTGAGATTTTTAATACGTATATTATTTTAAATCCAATAAAAAACTATATCGTTTTGTAATTGAATATTATGTTATTGGTATTATAGTCCTTTGCCATTATACAGTCACTACTTTACGGTGTGGTCGCGCTTCTGATTTGGAAAAAATAAAATATATTTCATTCAAAAGTGACAAAATATAATAAAATTTTAAAACTAATTGCTAATTTATAACTTGCATGTAAACTTTAAATTTTTATTGAAAAAAATAAAATATAACAAACATTTGACCTTGTGTTGACTTGACACATTGCTTATTAAATTTCCTTTTGATTGGTCAAGATTTATTTGATAAGCCATTAAGCTGAAATGATAATGATGTAGCAAAGTGGTCCAATATTGTCCATATTTAACTTGTACTTTGTTCGTTATATTATGAGCAAAACGACCAATAAAATAGTTCAACCTTATGATTTTATTATATATATTAGTCCAAATCTCTCGATATAAAAATCCATATAATGATCTCATATGAGACCCAACTCAATATTTTATCTGGTTGTCAATTTACCAATTCCAAATTTTTATCACACATTTATTGACGATATGACACTATCATGTCAAACAACCATATTCATATCAAAATAAGTATATATTTATCATAAACGCAGAATTTTTTTTTATACAATTGTGTTTCAATTTATGATATCATATTAAAATGTGAATAAAATTTTGAAATTTGTATTCATAATAACCTTATTTTCTAAACAATTTGCTTTAAAATGTCTGAAAAAGACGTATTCACCCGTGTACTTTATGCTAAAGTTGCTACTTTGGTAAGCTTTTACAAAAAAATATAATCAAAATAATTATTTTTTATTAAAATACTCAAAACTTTTGATTAGTTTTATATTCATTGTCAATTTCTCTTTTAAGCTTATCGGCATTATTGTGCTTGGACTAGGTCTCTTTTCATTTCTTCAGTCAGCTTGGTACAAGAAAACGGAAACTGATGACGGATTTATACAATTCTACGATATTTGCGATATTCCTTCTACCGCCGATTATTATTTTCCAGGCGTTTATAACTCCAAACCTTGTCCATCAATCGCTTTAGAACAATACTTTATTTCTGTGATAATAATTTGTTTTGTAATTTCCGTTCTGGTGTACATTGGCGGGTTTGTTGTTGATTTGAATTCAGGATTTACTAGATTAGCTGTAAGATACATTTTAAATTAAAAATGATATATTTAAATTTAACTAAAAACAATTTTGAAAATACATTTATTATTTTTGCAGGATATTGGATACCACGTTTTGGCAGCATTATTGCTAATTATTGGAGGGTCGCTCTATATTCTTTCTGGGAAGCAAATATATGATTACATGGGAATTGGGAAATTAAGTAATGAAACCCTATTCGAGTTGAAAGGACAGGGAATTATTTTTAAAACAAATGTAAAGATAGCTGCTGGGGTAAGTTTATAAATTTACTGCTTTTTTAGCATTTTCCTGACACATTCAAAAATTGCTTAAATTTATAATTTTCAATTATTTTAAATCAAATTTTAGAGCATGTCCATTGTTGAATCCATTATTTATGGTGTGACAGCGTTTTTCATTGCAAGAGGGTAACACGTTTAATATTATAAAAAGTAATTTGTCATAATTTTAGTCAAATTTTTAAGCATTTGTACTGATGTATTTAAAAACTGAAAAACAGAATAAAGTTTTTTAATGTTGATGAGTCCATGTTATAAAGTATTGTTTTGTCCAAAATGAACATATTTTATTGAAAATTCTACATATATTCGCTAAACAATGTCATTTATGCGCAATTTCCAGCCCACTCATAAAACCACAATAAGCTGTCACAAAAAACTGATAACCAAAAAATCTGCTCATAATAAACTTTCGTGAGCAAACACATTTGCAAAAAAATTAATTTGTTTTTTATCTCATCGTTTCTGTGTTATCTTCCGACATTGTCAAGATTACTCATAAATTACTCATTTTATGCTGCATGTAATATATATATATATATATGTGAATATTTGCTCACCCATTTTTTCCAATTTTCTCTACCTTTTTATTGCTCATAAACCTTAATTTATTTTTATTTATTTTAAAACTACCGAATAAAAGCTATATCCTAATGTCTGAGAAAAAGGGAAGAAGAGCAACTTACGCCAAGATTTTCTCTCTGGTAAAAAAAATTTAAATGTTTTATAAAAATCTCAATTTTTTAATATTTTTATGTTGATTTTTTAATAAATTTTATTTTAGGTTGTGGGAATTATAACACTCGGATTAGGTTTATACTCATTCTTTGAGTCATCTTGGTACAAGAAATTTGAAGCTGACGGCGAAGAAATTAATGGTTATCATAAAATTTGTGAAATTGCTAAAGATACGCCAGTCGTTTTTCCAGGATATTTGGAAGGAAAAACTTGTCCTTCAATTAATTTGGAAAGATATTTTGTCTCTGTGATAATTATTTGTTTTGTAATTTCTCTTGGAAAATTTATTAGTGGATTTTGCATTGATTTGACTTCTGGATTTAGGAAATTTGTTGTAAGTTTGGTTAATATCTTTATTTAATTACTGTTTGCATTTTTAATAAATTTATTAAATTTTTTATTTCATTTGTTTATTTTTAATGTACAGGACTTTGGATTTCATATTGTTGGTGCAATACTGCTAGTGACTGCTGGTGCGGTATATATACTTTCGTCGAAGCAAATATTCGATTATTTGGGACTTGGCAAATTTGATAAGGATCAAATGGAAGAGGCAGGAGTTGATTTTAAAACAAATGAAAAATTGGCAGCCGGGGTAAGTATTTTTGTTTTAAATTTTGTAATTTGCAATAATATCAAATTTGGGGATTAATTGAATAATTAAATTAATAATTAAAATTTTGTACTTATTTTAGTGTCTTGCCATAGTACAAGCAATTGTTTATTGCGTGACAGCATTTTTTATAATAAGAGGATGATACAATATATCGTTTGATTAGTAGATTTTTAAAAGCATGTACAATATTTATTAAAATAAAGTTTTTAAAAACTTACAAGGTTTCATATATTATGTTTACTTGTTTATTGCATAAAATATATGTAGACTAATTAATAATGTTTAAAAATGTCATGTAATACTTAACACGGCATGGCAAAGTATATATTATATATATCATGTCGCAACTTCAGTCAATTCATGATATACGTATAATACTGGAATTACAGTCACCTCAAAATTTCTGTACGTTAATAAATTAATCATGGACTTATCAAATTAGTAAATGCACTAATCAATGCAATGATCAAACATTTAACACTCAATGCCAATTTGTGGAATAATGAAACGCGATAAACTTGGTTTGCGTCAAAACTATGTATTCATATTGTGCCCGATTTACAGGTGTAAAAAATGAGGAAAATATATAAGTTTATTTTAGTTATATCTTTTTATGACAATATACTATATGATAAATATAATTGCGTATATATTCACAAAAACAACAAATATACCCTTAATTTCCACAAAATTGAACGAATGCAGCCGCAATACCAAAGTAGCGAAAGCAATGATAATTTAACAAAAAGAAAAATTGAATAAAAAATACCTTGCAAAAGTTAAATTTGTTAATGTAATAAATACGTCATTTTACATTAAAAAATTTTAGATTGTTTATCAACCTGATTTATATCAGGTTTATAGTTTATACATATTGTCGGACAGACAGACCGACACAACAGTCTTATAGTAGAGTCCACGGCATATCATGCATAGCAGAGTAAAATATTGTGATGTTCAAATCCGTACCGAAATTGATAAACAAAAATTATCAATAATTTGTTATCATTTTCCTCCTTTATCAACAGGAACTGTAGCAAAATTGTAAATATTTTACCTTCAAATTGGAATTAATTGTTTTGCACTACCACATAGTTTGTTGTATCTATATCAAAATTTTATTCAAAACTGTGGAAATTTTAATATGGCGTGTTGTAGAAATATAAGAGGACTAGTTCTTGCCGGGAAAGTTACCCTTCTTGTAAGATAATTTATTATTGATTATAAAAAATTAATTACATTATTATTTAACATTTTAAATTATAAATTTTAAGGTCCTGGGTCTGGTGCTATTAGGCGCAGGTCTCCATTCTCATTTCCAGTCAGCATGGGCGAAAAAACTTTTCTATCCTGAATACGACTTTGACGGAAATGAAGTGAATATAAAATTCAGACTTTATCAAGTTTGTATTGTGGCGCCATTAGTTCCCCAATGGAAAGATAAATCATGTCCTCCAATTTCTCTGGAATATTATTTTGTTTCGATTGTTGTCATTTGCTTTATAATTTCTTTGTTGCTATTTGCTGGAGAGTTTTTAGCAGATTTGGAGTCACCGCCTATAAAATGGATTGTAAGTTATTAAAATATATCAATTAAATTTTGGTTTACTTAATTGATATATAAACTAATTATTATTTTAAATAGGATGTCGGCTATC
Organism: Entomobrya corticalis; assembly: GCA_034694325.1. Taxonomy (NCBI): domain Eukaryota; kingdom Metazoa; phylum Arthropoda; class Collembola; order Entomobryomorpha; family Entomobryidae; genus Entomobrya; species Entomobrya corticalis. Next base: position 7,958 of record JAQFYG010001588.1, on the reverse strand, counting down.
ATGGGCTAGCAGCAGTTTTAGTTTTTGCGGCTGGCGTTACATATATTTTATCAGCGTCACAGATTAACGGTTTGTTAAAGGCAGTTATTGACGCCGGATATATTTCTCAAGCTGAACTTAAGGAAAACGGAATTAATTTTTTGATGGCAGAGAAACTTGCAGCAGGCGTAAGTATCCGCTCATTCTATAAAATTTTATTTTCTCTGAAAATTTAATCAAATATTTTATTTTTATTAAAATATTTTTAGGCGCTTGCAATCATCCAATCAATTTGTTTTGGGGCGGTCACCATACTTTTGGCAATGAGCTAATATTACAATCCTACATTCAGAACATGATTATATAACATTTGTAAAATTATCTGTGTATATTTCAATTTTTTTAGTTATTATTATCTAAAATTAAAATATAAACCAAAGAGCGGAAGCAGATTAGCAGTCGTAAATAGAATGGCTGTGTTTTAAAATAACTGCTGATGTTTTCGCACAAAAAAATATTAAATTTAGTATTTTGCCCTCGTATTCAATACTTTGTAAAAACCTGAATGACTCATCTTTGAACATTTTTTTTTCATCTTGAATACACATCATGACTAAACTTATTTGTTTAAGAACATGATATCATGTCATTAGTAATAATACTTTTCATTTCCAGAACATGCACATGCACACATATAATGCCTAAATCATGAATACTTTATCTGTAATTCATTATCTTATCTGGCTTAAAACCTAATATATTCAGCCTGGTTTCTCGTTTTTTATAATAAAAAAGATCACACACAAGCAAAAAATCAAGACAAAAGTGTGCAAAATATGTTGCTGTTTAATAGTACTAAAATATTTAGCCGTTATAAATTGTTTCTTCAATAAATTTGAATTATTTTTAGTTATAAAATGCGTGTCGAAAGTGCATTTAAACCTATTGTTATCACCAAAGCAGTAATTCTGGTAATTGTCTCTTAATATATTTTTGTAAACGAAATAAAATATATGATTTGTTTTGGTAATTGGTCTAATTGCTGATTTTTATCTAAATTTGTGTAGCTAATTGGTGTAATATGTCTTGGAGTGGGACTGCATTCACACTTTCAATCTTCTTGGGTAAAACCTGTTAGTTTTGCGGGAACAATTGTGACGGTTATAAAGCCGTACAAAATTTGTGAAACCAAATATTTACAAGATGCGGTTCCTGCATTTACCGGGAAAAGCTGTCCTCATATTTCTTTGGAGCAGTATTTTGTGGCGATGATAGTTATTTGTTTTATATTGTCCTTGGTTTCTTTTGTTGCTGGTTTTTTGTTGAATTTGAAGGCTAAACCTTGGAAATGGATTGTAAGTTTCATAAATTACAAATAAATTTTATAAATAATATAAAAATATAAATATTTTAAGTAATTTTTGTTACTATTTTTAGGATCTGGGTTATCATGCAACAGCAGCAATTTTACTTTTTATCGCCGGTATAGTATACATCGTATCGGCGCAACAAATTCACAATATTTTCAAAAATGTGATTTCAACAAATGTCAACTTCCGGACATCGGAAAAATTGGCAGCAGGTGTAAGTATTAAAGCATATTACCAATTTAACACTTTTTTTACAGCTTATTTGAATCGTGCTAAATCCTTATTTTAATCTTTTGTTGCCTTTTTGTTTCCAGTCGATTGCCATTATCCAGGCTCTTTTGAATCTGGTTGGCTCTGTGCTAATTTTTAAAGACTAGAATTTCAGCATTTAACTTACTATATTAAAATTTTCTACCAAAATACTTACCTATAAGTTAAAATTTTTAAAAAAGTGTTAGACTAACTTAAAGCGTAATAAACCTAATGAACTAAAACCAACATAGTTGCTTATCTATACATAATTTAATAATTTATTAGACAATTTTAAAAGAAAAATAAAGTCAATGTTATAAACTAAATACCTTGGAATAAAATTTGTTTGCTTTTCAAAACCATAAACAAAACACTTTAAACAATAATATTTTGTTTGTAATTTGAATGTTTTTTGAATAATTTATTTAATAACAAATTTAATTTAATAATTAATAATTCAATAACTGTTTCATATATAGGGGAACAAACCAAAAAATTAATTTATATAAAATGTATTAAATCAATAGATAGCAAAATAGCCACAATTCCATAAAAATGTGCCTCAATTATAGTCAGCGACTGCAAAAAAATTACAAAAATTTGTCAAAAATTTTGAAAATTTTTAATATCATTTATACTTTCCCATTTTTTTACAAATTACCCCAGTCGCAATCTTTTCAGACTGTCGAAAGTTATATGTCTTATTCTCTTCCATTTTTATTCCATCCTGAACAGCTGGACTACTAATTTGTGCAGCAGATACCAAGTATACAATGCCCGCAATCAACAATAAAACAGCAGCTGTAGCATGAAAAAGTAGGTCCTGATTCAAAAATAAATAATTAATAAAAATATAGTTTTAAATTCCCAAAACATTCTAAAAATACATTTATAACAACTTACAACAAATCTCACAAAATTTGCCTGAAAACAAGCAAACATCCCAAATCCAAAACCAAACAACGACATAAAAAAAGCTAATATTACAACAATCACAAAATATATTTCCATGGAAATTTGTGGACATTCTTTTCTCGTCAAACTTATTTCCGAACTATTGATCTTGCAAGTTTCGTATAATTTGACATTATCTTCTGGTGCTTCATCCAACTTTTGGTTCCAGCTGGAGTTCAAATGTGAATGGATTCCCAAAATTACGACCATAATTCCAACGATCTGAATATAAATAATAATTTTAAAAACATTTTATTTAATACATTAAGTTATTCTTTTGAATAATATTTTTACCAAAGTTGTCAGTTTGGAAATAATAACGGGCCGTTTAAAATATGCTCTGGACATATTGTTTTCTCTAATGTTTTTGGTTTGCATTTTCCAAGATGAAATGATTTCCAAGTGGTGAATAAATACTTGCAAAATAGCAATTGCAACTAAATTGGTTTTTGTAAAAACCAGTGCCAAGTTTTGCTACCAATCTACTTTGTGATAACGGTTGCCGGAAAAATCCTAAATAATCCGATAAGCTGAAAATATATTAGTTTTTTTTTCCTGTAGTCGTAAACTTACTTTTATCTTTATTTGCACAGATTTGAACATTGTCCCTTGCTATTTTATGCGTCAATCAAAAGCAAATTAACAGTAAAATCCACAATGTCATTTGCAATAACCAATGACGTAAACAACTTTACATTTTTCTTTGCCCCAATATTGTAACCCAAACTTGGACAAGAATCTAATCTTTTTTTATCCACTTTCAATTTTAAATTTTGTTTCCAAAACTGCCTAAAAAATTCTGAGTTTCGATTAGGAATATTAGCAAATCCAATAAATACAAAGTCAATAAACAAAATTACAAGAACAACAATAGGACAAACTAAATAAGTTACCAAAGGTAGTTCATGATACATCATAATACTTGCGTAGGAACAACATCCGCCTAAAACTACACCCAAAATACATAAACCTAATACAAAATCTTGAACTGTTGAATTCACCAAAGTTAATAAAATTTGAACAATTCTATAATTTTTATAACATTTAGAAAATCTTAATCCACTATTTAAATTTCCATCCGGGTAAAATACTTTAGTCAAATTTTGTAATCCTTCAACAAAAACTAAACTTAACATAATTAACGACATCAGCATTCCATCCCCGTATATTCCATTAATCAAATGTAAAAATCCAAGAAATAATTTTACACCAAATTTATAAATTTTTGGTAATAAATTAATATTGATTCCTGTTAAATATCTGAAATAAACTGAATGCGGATCAGAGTCAAGTTTGAAAGGTAAAAAGAAAACCATTAAAGGAACTGTAGAAAATCCTAAACCAAAAATGCACATGAAAATGTCCCCAATTCTTTTTTGACTTGCAAATTTATAAATAAGCTTTGACGGAACCAGTTTTAGCCGTTGAGTTAAAGCAAAATAAAATTCGGATTGTTTATTGTGCAAAACTAGGCCAGATCCTGTGCCAAGATTGATCATGCAGACAAAGAACATGTAGAGAAATAATTGGCCAACATCATGATTGGAATTCCAATGATCTTTTATCCAAATTATGCGGAAAATACTGAAAATTAAAGTTACAAATGCTCTTGACCAGAGATAATATCTTATGAATTTTTGAAGTTTTGAATTGTATTTTTGGTTAAATTTTATTTGAACTTCTGAAAAATTATTAGTTTCAATAAGAATTGGTGGGCATATAACTTTTTCCAGTTTCTGGTGAATAAAAATAGCTCCAGGGGATATGGAAAGTGAAGGTTCTATAAATTTCCGGTAAAATGGGAGACGATTTGAGTCTTTGTCTTTGCATGATTTCAATTCCTGAACATTTTTTATAAAATTTACAGATTTTTTAAATAAATTTGTTTGGTTATTTTGCGACATGATTTAAAAAGTACTTTGATGCTTCGTGAAAAATTGTCCGAAAACTGAGTTTTTAATAGACAAACATATCGTGATATTATGAAAATTTAATTTTGGTATATAACTTAATATCTACCCGGATATCTATATTTAAATTAAGTTTTTGTAAAACATGCGGCGTATTATGCATCAATAAAAGTCAAATATAGCGCCAAAAATATGTAATAAATTGAAATTTTATGAAAATGAATTAAATTTTCTAGCATTTAATGCCTATGACAAAATTGAAATAAACCAATGAGACACATGTTTTATCAAATTTTAATAGTTAAAATAGTTTAATAAGCTTTTTTTAAATAACTGATAAACTAGTAATTATTTTAAAACTCTTATTTACAATTAAAATAACAAATTAACCAGAAATTGCCTTCAACAAAACTAAATTAACAGTACAATTGATAATTCCATGAGTAATACTCAAAGCCGTAAACAACTTGACTTTCTTTACCGGCCCAATATTATATCCCAAACTTGGACAAGAATTCAATCTTTTTCTATCCACCCTCAACTTAACATTTTGTCTCCAATATTCCCTAAATATCTCAGAATTCCTATTCGGCACATTTGCAAATCCAATCAAAACAAAATTAACAGCCAAACAAACAATCAAAATTACCGGACAAGCTAAATAAGTCAACAATGGCAATTCATGAAACATCATCAAAGTGGCATAAGCGCAACATCCGCCCAAAACCACTCCTAAAACTACCAATCCAAACAAAAAACTTTCAACCGTCGCATTAGCCACAGTCAACAAAAGTTCCGCCATTCGAAATAATTTAAAACATTTTCCAAAATTTGGTCTCTCCTCAATTATTTTATTCGGATAAAACAAATTTGTCAAAGTTTGAAGCCCCTCAACAAATATTAACGCAATCATCATCAAACTCATAAATATCCCGGCACCGTAGCCCGCAACAACAATGTAAAGCAATCCAAGAGAAATCTGAACCAAATATTTCTTAAAATCCGGCAAAGTTCCAATTTTGATTCCGGTAACAATTCGGAAAAATACGGATAATGGATCATAATCCAGTGCAATAGGCAGAAATACTAAAAATAAAGGAAAAGACGTCACTCCAATCCCAAACAATAGCATAAATAAATCTCCCAAACTTTTACGCCGGGAATCATATTCCAAATATTTTGGAAGTGGAATTATTTGAAATCTTTGAGAAATTATGAAACAAAATTCTGATCTTTTTCGATGAAGCAACCACCATGCTGATAGGCCAATATAAGTTGCACAGATGAACACCAAATAGAGAAATAAATGTTCCATATTTTTCTTATATTTCCATTCCGCTTTAACTTTAAATATACAAACTATACTTATTAAAAATACGGCAAATATTAGAGATGAAAATATAATTCTTAGAATTGTGTGAAATATATTGTTGTATTTTTTGTTTATTTCTAAACGAATTTTTGGAGTTGATAAAATTGTTGGTAATTCTTTGATTATAATTGGTGGACAAACAAGTTTTTCTATATTCTTGTGGAGTTCGACAGCTCCTGGAGAAAGGCAAAATGAGGGTTCTATCCATTTACGATAAAATGGTAAGGGGTCTTCTTCAGAGTTGGAGGATGTTATATTTTCTTGGAGATTTTTTATAAAAATAAGAGATTTTGAGATAACTTTTAAGGGATCCATTACAACTGGTGAAAAGTGTGGCAATAAAATAAGCTTTATAGTTTGGTTAAAAAACTGAAATGGATGCTTCTAGTAATATTTTTCTAAACGATACATGAAGTATTATTGTTATATGTAATGAGTTTATTTTTTAGTTTAAAAAGAAGCTTATTATAGAAAAATTCAATTTAAAATCAATAAATTGTTAAAGTTATATCAGGTTTAGATAAGCATAATATAAAATAGATTGTTGTGTAATAAAGAAATATTATGCTTTTGTGTTCGCAGTTTGTCTGTCTATTTTGCACATTACATGTGTTTGTACTTAATATGTACGGTTTGGTTTCTCAGCGACTTGAGAAATAAAACATGGTTATATGGTTTTGATGTTTTTTAAACAGTATTTTAATAGAGACTTTATCAGAGCAACGAAAATATTATAGAATAACAATTTAATTTTGACATTGATATTTAAATGAACAAAATAAGTTATACGCTTTAAATTGATTAAAAATTGATTTTTATTATGCTACTGATATATACATATTACGAATAAATATACATAAGTACATGAATATCAGATATTGGACAAATATTGTTTAAAAAGTAAAATAATTTATTTACCTGATACGTATTTACAATAAAAAATATGTCTTTACATAAAAAATGCTATAACAACATGTTTTATTGCACATAATTGACATGATTTATCATCACAAATACTGTTGTGATTCATTGTTTGCGTTACAAATTAAATGCAAAGAAGTGCCTGGATGATGATAGTATTTCAGAGTTTTGACCAAATCCGAAAACAAAATAAATACTTTATGTAGTATCAACATATATCACTATTCAGCTTTTATCAAATTTCGGTGGTTTAATTTACAATGCCACATTATATTAGGATACTGACCAAACAAAAAGAATTTTCACTGGTTTTGCTCCAATAAAAAATAATTTATGCTTGCATAATTTTAATTAAGTGTTTTCAAAAAACTTAGCCCAGATACTTCATAGACACATACAAAATTATACATCACTCTTATATAAATTTTTCCCTAGAACTTAATTTGAGGCCGCCATGAACTATTATATTATACCATAAGCCAAAAAAATATTTTTTTGTTTTTAATAAAGAAACAATATGCCAGTTACGCTTCTTATCCTAAATCCTGCTATATTAAATAAAACCAATAATTTAGTAATTTTAGTTACTTGAGTTTGCTTTGTTTTGTATGCAACTTTTGTAACCGTTCTCGTACGTAGGGTAAATGCAAAGAGTCATATCACCAAAAAGACCAAAACACTTATAAAATATTCACTTTAATCTGAATGTGCTATCTTAATCTTTTTTTTATAATTTTACCGGACTTGAATACGTTTTTTGAAATATTTAATAAGCCGCAACAAACTTTGTACCAAATCACCGAAAACACTAAAGAAAAGCTCATTCCACCTAATAATTCTTACATAAAAATTCACAAAATTATTCATGAATTTAATAATTTTATGCAAGAGGTCTTCAACATATTTTGTGAGAATGTCTTAATTAAAAATTAAAACACAAATTTCCATTTCTTCCAAACATTATCTTTTGTTTGCATTTTGACCACATCTAGAATTTTTCGAAATATTTGTCCTTTTATTTTCCCTATATTCGAAAAACAAATTTTCAAAATCGGTTTAAAAAACCAAAAACCTTGAACAATGCCGACACCACTAATGTATTACTGTTTGGACCTCAACCAATTAATAACAGACCGTTTTTACCATTGGCGCTCATATCTATTTTGGGACAAAAACCAAAAAAAGTTTGCCCAAGAAGCC
>JAQFYG010001587.1:0-18189 GCA_034694325.1 Entomobrya corticalis | reverse complement strand
ATAAACTAAAGTTTTGTTTTCAAATCTTAACTTTTTTAAAGGTCAAAGTATTCCTTCTTCAATGCTTCATTATATATCCTACCAATAAACCCAGAAACAATAAAAAAGTTTTTCTGTAGAAAAAAAAACTTTTATAATGTGTAGGAGTTCAGTAACTTTATTAAGAACTATGTATATAAAATTAAAAGCAACTTGATTGAACTGCATAAAAATTTCCCCATTCAAAAATAGCCAGATAATAACGACTATATACCAATCAAACTAAAAATTCATTCAATCAAAATTTCATTTATTTTCCTAATTATCCCACACAACGGAACCCAATATTGTCCAGCTTTTACAAAACTAATCTCATACTAATTTTTAATATTGATCATAATCACCATCATCATCATCACCATTATATCTCATCTTTAGCTCTACACTCTAGACACAACTTTTTATCCATAAAAAAACAGGGCTAATATTACATCAAAATTTCATTCGGGAATAAAGCACATCAGCTACCTATTAAGGTAGAAAGGCGGGTGGGTGTCTTTTCCCCAAAAACAAATAACAAAACACCAACAAAACTCCAGTTTCCGCCTGAATGCCCCTCCATTCATGCTGCTCTTCTTCTTATTCATCTTCATCATCATCATAAAACCCTGTATTTTATGTGTGTCTCCCAGTTTTACTGCACAACAACACAACTACAAAACAGCATGAGAATTCAGAATTCCAAACTTTTTATTAATTACAAAACCATGATGATCATGATGACAACGACGGCGGGACGAGGAAGAAGAAGAGTAGTTTTACGCGATAAAATTATTAAAGTGATTTCCTATCTTCTCTTCTCGCTCCAAAAAACTATAAACTTTTTTCCTCGTGTCGTCGTACTCATCTAATCTGTTCGTGTTTTGAAAAACACGCCCATCAAAATCTCATTATTAATGTCCATGTCCCTATCTGAAAACTGTGAAAGACAATGACAAAATGACAAAGATTACAATATTTTATGATGATGCCCAGTAAAAAAATAAAGTAGAAAACAGCCGATGAAATGACTATTTGCCTTTTTCCCTTTTTCTCTGAAGTTTTATGCAACTTTTGTTGTCGCTTTTGAGGAAACAAGATAGTTTTACTATCTGTCTCGTTCCGGATGAACGGTCAAATACAAATATATATTTTTTTGGGGTTATTTTCTATAATACTTTGTCATTAGTCGTTATAGTCATTTGTTTAAAAAGGGTTTTTCGCAACTTTATTGGTAAAAAGCCATTATATATTAATATCGGCATGTCACTAATGATAAGGATGACACTATCAATTTCGCTTTCAATTATGCAATAATAAATTTACAAATGATAAACAAATTACGAAATCACAAAGTACTCAATTCTATAAAGGGAAAGTGCAAACAAAAGTATTAATTTAATAGTATGATTCGGTGAAAGTGAGAGACGTCTCTTCGGTGTCTCTCTCTGTCCTCCAGTTTTGTTTGCAAAGTGAAAACATGAAAGAGTGAAAGCACACACAGATATATTATTACATGTTTTCAAAAGGATGTATCTGTCTCTTTGTTGTTTTCCCTTTTTAGATCAGAAACCACAGAGTGTAGACAAACAAAATATTAAAAAAAATTTTGGTTTGAACCACTTTTTCGTGGAAAATGGAAAAGATGTGAGGTGAAGAGGATGTCGACGAACTTAAAAACTTAAACATGAAATAAAACGCGCTATTTGTCTTTTTAAAACAATTTTTAAAATCAACTAATTATATATTACGGTGTTCCGTTTGTAACAGACATTCCATGGAATGAATTAGATTATTACGAAAGCATGTCTGCGTTTCATATCACTTATTCCCTAGAAAAGTACGCAAGCAAACATTATTTTCCTTTTCGTTATTATTTCAGCGCAAACATTATATATTTTTTAATTAAACAAAAATGAATACACGCACGAGCTGATTTCAATTTTTTTTTAGTTTGCACTTCCTTAATAAAATTTACCTTTCTTTTAGGAGGACAAATATTTATAAAATCTTTAACTGCCTACTTATAAGTAATATTCAAATGTATACAAAATAAAATTACATAATTTTCTAGTTGAAGGAGCAAATAGGTTATTGACTGTTATTACATGCTACACACCTGTCGTTCCAAATTTAAATATAAAATGGATATAAACTACTAAAAAGTTCTTTTCTATGTAGTTCTTGATGCAAAAACGGGACATGCAAACTTTTTAAAAAAAATTTCATCTAGTTCCAAATTCCAATTTCCAAATATTTAGAAAACTAAATTAAAATCTTGTTACATTTTTAAACATAAATATTGTTGAGCGAATATCTTTGAAAATGGATCTCAAAAAATATCTCGATGATATGTTGTGACTTGTGACGTCAAGTACAAACAAGATTCACATCTGTAACAATCTACTTGACAAATCTCATCTGGAAAAATTTTTGTAACCGAATAAAACAAAGGAAATAAAAGGATTGAACATAAGATCATAAAATAACAAGATATAAAACACATCTACGTATTCGCAATTGATATCAAGATAAAATCATCATCAAAGCAAAGTGATAAAATTAGATGAAAAGAATGGAGAATTGAAGAAGAGGAGTGAAGAGAGCACTAGCAAAAAGCAGGAAAATATTGAGATTGACGATGGCGAGGATGACGGTGATGCTGACGAACTGATGGTGATAGAGAAAGCTTTTGTTGATTCAATTACTAAAGAATAATGGGGCCATTCACAAATAACGTTATCTCTTTTTCCCTCTTCATATGTAATTTTATAGATTTGACCTTCAAATCAATTTTGTCCAAATGTTTTATTTAAATAACAACATAAGTGACTTATAATTTATGAACAGCCCCCTAACAAAAGATCCATCATCTTCTCTTCTTCATCATCCGACTACTTATGTATTCCTTTTTTTCAAGAAGATGCATAAAATTATCTGATGACTACTAAACCTCTCTCTGAGTCTCAGCCCTTTTAATACTTTACTTACGAGGAAAAGGCGTAGTAGGTATCTCACTTGAGATTCAACTTCAACATCATAGAACACATCATGCTGATCCTAATAATGAAGCTCCAATAAAAAAAAAGAATCTTTTTTAAGACTTGTGACTCTCTAACTTTATAATATTTTTTGGCCTAGTGAACTTGTTGCTGTTCCATGCTCCCTAAATCCTAACATTATTTCACATTATTATTATTATTTTCATTGCCAACTCCCAACGTCTCACGGTTCCGTCTCCATGCCACACACACACAAAAATATTCATTAATATTATGGCAGTGCCAGACGAAGATTTTTAAAAAAATGTTTCTTAAATTACAACAGAAACAGAAGGAGAAACAGACCTGATTTAATATGCATACTATATAGAAAATCATTATTATTATTAAACCTTAAACGAAAAACAGCTTCTGCAGTTGATGTTGCTGTTGATCATTATGAATATGAAGCCAATCTGCGTCGTATCGAGAATCGAGAAAATGCTTATCCAAAATATTGCGTACGGCGTACATGTTACATGTGTAATCTATACATAGTCATCCTATAAATATAAACCGAAGAAAATATTTTTTTTTCTTATTCAAACAAGCTGAAGCTCAACAACTCTACGAGCACATAGTACACAGTCTACACACCAATTTGTAAAACCAAAGAAGCACTCATACTCGTTTTCATGTGATCATGTTGATGAGTTGGTTAAAGTTAAATGAAGTTTTTCATGTAGAATAGGAGAACAGAGAAATGACCTTGGCACTAAATATTTACTCTGACTTTGTTTTTATGCGACGAATGAACGAAACGAGAGAGGAGAAGAGGAGGAGGCCAAAAAAATGAGAAAATAGAAAACCTGTAGTGCCATTCATGTTGAAATGGAAATGGAAGCGGTCTGAATTGAATGGTCTCATAGTAGCGGCGGTGTGGCGTGTTCGTATACTTATTTTCAAAGCTTATCATCTCCAAATCTCCATTCCATCAGACATCAATTTAACAACAAGTTTTGTTTGACTGACTGCATCTTATTTAGTAGTATCTGATGACGATGATAATGATATGTGCAAAAATGTATTTTGCAATATCGTGGAACGACCAGTCACACACGAGGAAAAACACCTACCTTAAAATATACTACCATCTTTATTTATTTGAAAACCATGTGCTTTTAGAGATGGAGGCTAGTGTACCTAATTGGCTTGGATTTTCTTGCTGTGTCTACTTTTTCGTTATGCAAACTTGAATGCTTATCAAAAAAAACTTTTAACTTAAAATAATTTTAAAATACTTTTAAACTTTACGGTTATTGTTAAAATGCAAAAAGATGAAAAGATAAGTAATAAGTTATTTTGCAATATTGTTTTAAGATGATTTGATTTAAGTAAAAAGATAAAAATTGTTTTATAAATAGTTTGCCCATAGCTTATTTTGGTATGTTGGCTGCTATTATTTTTGCATTGATTGGTTTTGTTCTGGAATGTGTGCATCGATTGAATATAAACAGAAGATTGGAATATTTTCGAATGCTGTTTACTGAAGACACACCGGCTTTTTAATATAAAATCTTTTTATGCGTCATAATATCGTTCCCTTTCCACGTGACCTGTTGCACTTTGCGTTTGCATTCTTTTGTTTTTCAGTGCAATTTTAACATGATATGAAAATAAAAGGATGATGTCGTCTGTTAGTAACGGTATCTTATCTTATGTAACGATTTATTTGTTTCCACTTACCAAAAAAATATTATATACGACGTAGAGCTGTCGTATTTTCTCCCTGAATCCCCAACAAAGGAATGTATCTCAACTTTTGATCTTCAAAAAATTCCAAAATGTATCACTTTTTTAATAAAAAAGGAGACTCCTATTCACAAAATAAAACTTGAAAAACTTAACGCCACTTTTAGCTCAAGTACCAATTCAAATAACACTACAGTTTTTTTCCTTAAAGATTCTTTTGAAAAATCTATAAAGTTATCAGTCTATTCAAAGATTTAAAAAAAAAAGAAACATTCCATTAAAGTGCGTATGCAATATAATGCATTTTCTTTGGTCTAGAAACAAGATGAAAAGTATGTGGTGTGACTTGACGATGATTATGATGAAGATTTGTTGCCGGCTCGGCAAGATTCCTCTAGACTAACTGCGTGCTGGACTAGAGGAGATGAGCGCAAGGAGCAAGAGCAAGGTCTACCACTACACTAAACTCATTTTTTCTACTTTAACTTTACAGCATCCCATCAGTTAACATGAACATCATCAAGTCAAGATGAAAGAATACGTAGAAAAGAAGGAGGAGGAGGACGACAACCAGATTTTGTCTGTGTCTGTGTGCTGGCTACATAGTAAAATTTCTATGTATTTCTCTTTCAAATTCTAATGAAACGAGGAATATAATGCGTTAGATTAGAAGACAAATTATTTTGTATGGTTTGTCTAGGACATCTACATGTTTTTCTTCTCCAGCCATCACCATCGGAATGCCAAGTTACTAGTAGGCAGTAGGCCATCAGATCAGTAGGTTTAATAAAATAATATATATAACAAGAAGACAAGGAAACAAGAAAAATGTGATGAGGATTGAGGATAATGATTTGGTTTATATTTTATATAGGAGTAGTTGGCTTTCTGTGTAAATGAAAAGAGTCAATATTTAACAGTGAATTGACCAGACCACAAGATGAGCATATTTTTTTTTATTATTATATAAGTTAAATGGTAAAGTAAATGAATACTATTAAAGTTGAGTAACTTGAGTAGTAGCAGTGGTAGTGGCATATATAATGCAGCTCAACGACACAACCCTATCAATATAGAGAGATGTGGTTACAATTATAGTAGGAGTAGGAGGTTGAAGGTAAATGGTAAAATGTTAACTTGTGACTTGCAAGTGCAAAGACGAAAAATCTCAACAACGGCATGAAATTATGTTGGAAATACAGAGATAAATGCAAGTCAATAAGAAAAACATACTGACACTCATGTGTACCTTATTGCATAACAAAATTGTTACAGATTTATATACAGATTATTCATATGTTATACCAATACAAATCGGTAAATTTGCAAAAAGTAAACCCAGTAAAGTACATCAGTGATTTAATTTTTTTAAAGAGTATATCATTTTAGCTTGGCTTAAACTTTAAACAAATCTGCAAAACTAATAGCTTTAGTGAGAGGTTGATGGTATTTTTCATGGTAGTATTATTATGATGGTAAATGGGAAAATGTGGACTGTACATTAATTTACCAGCACATGGTACAGTATTTAGAAACGAGAGTATTTGCACTTTTGCAGCGGAATAATGTTGGGTAATGAGAATAGCAATAAATTAGTGGTTGGAAGAATAAGAACAAGTCGAGTAATGTACGCAATTTCATGTCCTATTGATATTTCTTGTACTTGTATATTTGCGTATTTGCCTTTGTAAGATCCAAGAAAATAGGAGATTATATCAACACTGGCTTTTGTTGCATGATCAGATCGTCGACAATACTTGACTGCTGCTTATGAGTTTTGTCGGATGAATAAATATTAATAAGACTTTTCATCTATTAAGGGTTTGCACCGCCACTTGTTGTGGCTTTGATGATGATGATGATGTTGAGCGAGACTTGGAAATGCGTAATGAAATTTTTTAGGAAAAACAGTAAAAAATAGAAATGTTCTGAGAAATGATGATAAACAAGATTATTATTGTATGGATCATTGCAATGTAATCTGAAATTATATTACTATTTTGTGTACAAAACAGTCAAAGGATTAGAAGAAAGGATCTATATAGGTCTGTAGTCTATAGGCACATGAGACAGACACACACCTTCATTAATCTAATCCATTGTTATTGTGCTTATTGCATCATCATAACTCGGTCTTTCCAGTAATTAATTATGAGAATAACGGAAGGACACACAACATGCATGTTATTATTTCGCCGGGAGAGAATCAACAACAAACATAAAATTTCATAGAGCAAACCACCACCACCAAAACCATGAAAACAACCCAAAATAACATTTTAATCTCGGATATCTACAAAGAGAAAACAAAGTGGTGAAGGTAAAGGTTGAAGGTAAAATTTAATAAGTTTATCCAAAATGAAATGTGTTTGGCCTCCTCTTATATTTTACAATCAAAAGTAACAATAATTATGACAACGAATAAAATGAAAACATTAAATTTTCTTTTGTCTTTACGCCAATCTACTGTTTTAATTACCGCTTCTCTTGCTGTAATCGTAATCAAAAGGCTTTTTCAATTTACCGACATCCTACATTATTTACCTTTGTGTTTCCCAACAAAACAAAAGCAAAATCATATTTCTCATCGTTACATCATCGTCCCTTTTCGAATTTTGCAAGGATTCATTCAACTGAGATTTATTGTTTGCAAAAATCTTTAATAAAATCCTGGGACTTTAGTTTCATATATTTTACTGCCAAGCTATGTATTTTCATGGAAATTATTTAGCAAATTCATTTATTTTTTGGAACAAGAATCCGCATACCTTTTGGCCTGGCAATCTTTCCATTTTTGAAACAACAAGAAGCATCATCAAAATTCTCTATTTCTTCATATTATTCCCCGTATTTGTCGTTGTTGTCGTTCCTCGAAACCCAGAGATGCGTTTCCTTCACTTCGCTCACTTCACAGTAGTGAGATTCAGAAAGCCGTGGTGAGCTCCCTACTAAAAAGGGATTTTGCGATGAAGACGAAAAGTTTATTTTATTTTTCTTCAGAGTTTGACTGCGCTCTTGTCTGGCTGCCTGTGTTTCTTTGCGTGCAATTCATCGCCACACAAAAGTTTTTGTAGTGGATTGCCAAGAGCATAGCAACTTGGAATTTTGGATAAAGAAAAAAGTTCATGTCTCAAGCATTTTAGGTCTGGCTTGCAGCTTGAAATGGAGTAAAATGTTTCATTATTGTTTCCATTTATGGATGAATGGGAAGAAGGAGAATGAAGACAAGGTAGAAAATGAGGTGGAAGTATGGATACAGGATTAAGATCAAAACCATTCTGATGATGGGCTAAATGAAGGAGAAATTTGAGAGATGAGTATGAGGAGAGGTTTTTACCAGAATTTTTGGCACTGATGTTTTTTTTGCTTCTGTTTGAAATCAAAAGCGATCTAATTCTAAGTAAATTGATTAAATACTGTGAAAAAAAAACGGAGGAAAGGCAGACATGGAGGATGACACAAAAAAGGTGTTTTATTACTGTATACTTGACTGTCGTTTAGTTAGGGGGAAAGATCTTTAATGAAATTATATTTTGGTCTGGCTGGAAGCTTTAATTTACATATCCACGTGTCGTTTGATGTAAACAAGAGATGAAGGTGGAAAATCGATCATCAAAAAATAGTACAAAATTCGAGGAAATATGTTGGATAGACGTAGTATGGTATAGAGTGAATGCACGATAAATAGATGCTGTATTCGATTATTATTCTCGTGAAAAGCGTTGAACATGAAAATTTTTGTCGTTTTGAATATTTTATATTTTATGGTTGTTGACCTTGTCGTCTCACATCATGTGAATCATGTCTCACATCAAATTTAAGATTTAAGTGATTACTACTTGGTAACAAGTATAAAAAAAATAAACGTGAGAGATGAGTGAACCGAGATTTTCTAGTAAAGTGTCTTTTAAGCATGGATAAATATATCATTTCCAGGATAAAATGTATATTATATCATTTATTATATGTATGCCTATAATGCGAGTTAAATCTTGAATCTTATCAAAAAGATCATTTCTAGTAGTCGTCAGTTCAACACTTGAGGTCACGTCGGTTTTAGTTAACCCAGTGCAATTTGAATTTTTGAATGCTGCAAAACTAAAGCAAAAAAAGTATTATAGGCTTTTATCATCGGCTGAATCCGCGTTATCTAAAGTTAAACTAATAATCAGCGAAACAACTTAATCGATAAAAGTTCTTGAAATGTTCTATGGCAGGAATGTCCTTTTATATTTATCCAACCAAGCTACCTAATTAGGCATCTTAAGTTAATTACAATCCACAAAAGCATTGTACGCATATTTTCGCAGGCATTCATCGTAAACTCTACTAAAATATATCGTCGCCGGTAAAAATATGCATAAAATGATGACAGCAAATTATGAAGGCTGAAGGCTGTATACGATCTGACCATGACCATCAGAAAGAAAAAAAGATCTTCATTATCATAACATTCTTCTGTCTTGTATCATGAATATAATTTACAAGCTTCGTTTCTATCATCTCCAGTTGTCCAAAAATAGTTGGTACAATTTAAAATATACACAGATCACTTCTTATAGTATTAATAGCTAAAGCTAACCAATTTTTTTTATTAAATTCTAGCAGCGGCGACAAAATATTAAATAATACTTTTTTTCCAAACAATTAGAGTCACTAACCAATCAAGACGTCTCAGTCTCGATCTAAAGGCATTATTCGATAATATATCCAGTTGGAATAAAAATATATAATTTTATCATCCTCAGTGTTCATCTTATATACAATTAATTGAACCTTTTAATAAGCTACTATAACATATCTAAACACAAATGCATAAGCGCTTAGGCATTTCTCATAGTTTTATAGGTCCACTATTCCACACATGACATGTTGAGCAGTATATAACCACATATTAGATAAAGTATGGCAGGTTTGTTTTGAGTTTGAGATATAATGTTTTTTTGCACAAGGCCATCATCATCACAAGACAAGAAGGCATGCATGCTCACAAGCTTGCCAATTTGCCAGTCACACAAACTGCAGCAACTTTTTTTTATAGTAAATTAGCTTACTTGTTGGTTGGTAAGTAGTACTGTGCTTTGTCTATTTATCATGTAGATATACTGTGCAGAAAACAAGAGCAGGTTTTAAAGATGACTTTTCTTTCTTTGTAATAAAAGTTAGTTTCCATGCTATTATTTATTCTATTTTTACGATCTAGGCCATGGTCAAGGTAGACCAGAAATGTAAAAAAAATTCCGGTTTCTTCTTTATGTTTCGTTTTTATCTTGTTTGAAACACAATTATTACCTGTTTCTGTTTACTATGCAATGTCATTCCACTATCCAGTAGAATAGTTTGTTAATATGTGGTTATCATCGTTCATGGTAAAGATGTATCCGTTTTGATATAGACTGCCGTAAAATCTTGAATAGAGACACATATCTCTGTATACATACTTTAGTTTCAAGATTTGCGTTTCCAGTAGACTTTTATGTGTTTATACGTATTGTAAATTTAAGCTTCAATTTCAGATGAAAAGAGTGAACATATTTATGATCCGGCATGCTACATTATTTAACATTTGCTACTTGACTTGGGCTTGCTAATTTTTTAGATTCCAAGTTATTTATTATTTGGTTTCTGGTTTCGACAAAACCCATCGCAAATTTTATTCTCCTGTCTGTCTGCTCTTTTACTATAACATCCACGAAATCTTGAAAACTTTACGGATAAAACGGAAGGGATAACTCAGTTTTGTTATTGTTAATGTTAGTTATTACTACAGCAAATGATGTGGAAGTAGAACAGACATTCAATGAAATACGAGTCTAATCATACAAATATGATGTTAAGCTTCATCGCTAATAGCAAATACGGTATAATTTTCTAACTTATAAACCATTATAGTTTTTTACAGCTATCATATTTCACACAACAAGAATTTCATTTTTTTCATGCGCAGATTGAAATAATGCTTTGTTCAAAAATTTTACAAATTGAGCTACTATGCCGGGATGATGTACCTTTCTAGGTCCAAACTGTTCATTTGGGTTACAACTACAACAGTGTTAAAATCCATATTGTGAAATAAATAAGTTTTATAAGTAACAAAACTACTGGTCTCAAGTATGTTTATTGACAAACAACAAGCAATAAACCAAAAGTCCAAATTGCATTAAGATGACACACTACATTTGGCAGCTCAATTTGGTGACACGTGTAGACCCAAGTTGCAAGTCTATAGTTTTTATTACGTTCAATGTTTTTGGTTGACGTGTTTGTATTTCTCTAGTATTGGATCACTTATGGGTTATATATCATATATCATTTTCCACAAATACACGTGGCATATAACAAAACATTTTATCCCTATGCATTCGATGAAGAAGATAAGGGAAAAACCATCGAAATAAAAGTTCAGGAAAGATTTAAACGGCATTTTAATGATGACAATGATGATCCCCGTGTCATGTTGTGACATTCATGCATTCCCAAACTTGCTTCAACTTTTATAAGAAAACGCATTAGAAATAAACTGCCTGGATCCTGGAAGGATAAAAACGACAAAAAACATGCAGATATATTTTTTATAAGCGGATTTATTTTTGCAATGGAACGTCAACACATTTTAAACACTTTTATTGGAAAAAGAGAGGCACAGGCCAAGGGACAAGGACATCATAAAAAAATAGGTTTATCTTCATTTTATACTGCCATTTCTTTTGATATTAAAATGCTACCGGTTTTACTGGAGATGATTTAAGGGGGCATTCGAAACAAACAAAACCAGGATTTTGATACGAATGTAACTTGTCATCTTCTACACAGAATCCATTAAAAAGACAAATAAACTGGAATACAAGTAAATACTTTTTACATGACTTCGAATTCCGGAGATTCATAAGATTTTTGTTTGTTTATTTTTGGTTTATATGTGCGGTGAACAACCCCTAAAAAGGCCCCATTTTTATCAAGATATACTTTCCTCCAGAGAGAATGACATTTTAATGCTATTTTAACAATAAAAATGGACCATTCAATTTTTTATTGAGTTCCCAAGAAAAAAAGAACACTACTTGTTTCCCTTTTTTGTACTTTTTTCTTTCCAAATTTGTCCACCTTTTTCCCCCGCTGCCGCTGCAGTTCACTTTTTTATACTGATTGTGTGAAAAAAGGACGGAGAGAATGGACACTGGTCAACCTATTTTTTTTATCTCTCCAGTCTCCAGCTCAAGTCTTTTTACTTGTAACAAATTTTCTACTGGCTTGAATTGAAGTAAAATAAAAAATAGAGTAAAAAACGAGGAAAAGATGATCCCAAAGGCACATCCTTCTTAATTCACTTTCCTCTTTTTTCTGCAAATTCACTTTGGTGACTTTGGCTCATTCTCACTTTTTAAATCCTTTATTCTTTTCGCCTTCTAAACGAGTCTCAACCAAACACTATGTGTGGTCTCTAGTCTCCAGTCTCCAGGACCAATGCAAAAAAGCTATGGACAACAGGCGTCTATTGAGTTGGATTGATAAAAAATAGTCGTTGGAATTGAATAAACGGGATGTTTTCTTATCTTAAGAAGTATAACACCAACGGTAACGGACGCTGATGATGATGATGATGGACATCCTTTTATCACTGATTTTTTACTAACGGCTGGATACATAAAAAGAATGTGCCCGTTGTCCATCTATCCAATCATTCATATATTTCTATTGTGTATCCATTCTTAAAGCCTCTAACTTTTAGCGACAAACTCACATTAATATTTTGATATTAAAATGGAGAGACTTGATATGCTTATTTTGGACAAAAAAGGAGAAAATATATATCCAGTGAAGAAAATAAAATAAAAATCTCTGGAGAAAATAAAATATATAAAGGGTTAAGCCTGTGTGTGTGTGTTGTGTAAGTAAGTATAAGTAAGCAAATAGTAAATGCATGAATGCATGACACGGCACAAAACACACTTGGGAAACGGAGATACGCGGACAAGGAGGATGACAACGAAAAAAAAAGAGAAAATGTGAAGCATAAATAAAAATCCATGGATGGATTATGGATGGATGGAAAGGCTTGCTGTCGATATAGTAGGTGGAGGAGGATGGAAGAGGTGATGATGACTATGGGACAATAATAGGACAAAATATATATATAAGCTCTGGAGTGGCATTGAATGGAGATGTGATGCTGGTAGTGGCAGTGGTAGTATTGACCAGTTAAATGTAAATAGTCGTTCAAGTAGTTGTTGTAACGATAACGACACAGCAGCAGCAGGCTGAAGGTTGATAAAATATTGAGACTTGTATAAAGATAGATTTTTTTTGTAGAATAGACGGTGTGAAAAGGAATCAGTGATGGGCAAAGTCTGAAGCCAAAGCCAAAACCACTCCAACTATAAGTGTTGGTTTGACTAATGATCAGTAATTTTAAATAGAAAATAGATGACATGATATATTTTTTAATGAATCGAAAGAATTTTATTTAAATCTAAAATTCCTAATGATTGGATATAACTTCAAGTTCAAGGTCCCCATTCTAGAAATATATTGGTTTGCCCATCCCTGTTTAAAAAAATTTCCCTGGCCGCTTAATTTTTTTTTCTCCTTTTCTTCTTTGTGTCGTGTTTTCCTCGTGAGTGTGTATGTGACCTAGACTATACACAAGTTTTTGTTCTTTCTTCTCTTCTTCGCTTTTTTCTCACCCAAAAGGTCTTTTCTTCCTTTCCCAAACCCCCATCTTTTTCTTGAATGATATGGAAAAAAGGAAGGAAAAGGATGTAAAAGAAAAGAAGAATAAGCAGTAGCAAAAGAAGAAGAAGAAGTAGAGGAGAAAGATAGACAATATTTTCTTATTCTTATTCTACTTTTATTCCAAAAAAATTTATTTGCACATGGACGAACACGAACAAGATGAAAAAGAAAAAGCTCTGTTCTCTGTTTTTTTTGGGTAATCTTCTTCTTCTTTGCCGTAGTCATGTTCTCATCCTATTTTCACTACAAATCCAGTCCTTTTTTATCTACGGTAGGTTCGTTCACAGAATAAAAAACGCACGTTTATATCAGAAAAAATCCATACTGTTCTGAAAAAATAAAATATTTCAGGACAAAAAGCTACACAAACTTGGTCAAATAATGATGACAATTTGCACAGACATCCGGTTCTATCCAGAACCTTATCATGACCATGACATCTCAGTTGTCATTTATGTACCAACTAAACAAAATCTTTAAAAAACAAATTGGATTGATACATAAATAATGGAACAAGATACAAGATACTTAGGGTACTTTTTTACTTTGCAAACTAGTGTAAATATTTCCTTTGTATTTTCAGCTCACAATCTGGGAGTGGATTATTGACGGTTGAAGATAACTTTGAAGCCGTTACTAAAGTACATCAAAAACATTCCCCCTTCACCCTCCTAATCATTTCAATGGCCAAACTTACTTCATATAGCTTTCACACCTTATCTTTATTCTTTATAGCTCAAAAGAAGGCCACTTTATAGCTGATGATGATAACAATAGACAGAGCTGCCAAAATCATTACCTATTTACATGAGAAAAATCAATGTGTTCACATTTTATCCTGGAGAATTTTTCAAAAAAACTGGTATTCACCAGTCTCCCGATTTAATAGTCTATTTTACACATGTATATTTCTAGTATGTACGATACCCATTCAAAAAGATTTTCATTTGTACAAAAAAAAATATCCAATACAATGGAATACTGACTGTATAATGTCTACTTATCACGTACACAAGAAATAAAAAAAGATAAAGTTGAGGATGCACTTATAAAAGAGTTTGTACAAACTTTCACCCGACAAGATATGTGTACAAAAGTGTCATTCTTACAAAAAGCTAATGCCTAGTTTTCACTGTCACCATTTATTCTTAATGTTTTTTCTATTCATTGGAAATGTTACCAATAAATAGAAATATAAACCCAAATAATAAAATTCTCATGTATTCGTTACACTTTTTTATTCTTGTGAAACGTCTGCAACTTTGGTTTTAAGTAAATCTGTACATGGCAAACAATTAGCGTGTGAGTGTGACATCTCATGAAGTATAAACTATTAAACAAACAATACAACTATACTTTCTCTTGAATATTATTGCAAATACCTGATAATGACACATAATTCATGATGCCCTGTAAACTTTTATTTTTTTTGAAAATAAACATGACTTCAAATTCTGTAAAACGACAACATTTAACGGTTTTTACAACTAAAACTTCAAAAAAGCGGAGATAGTGGGCGATAAATACAAAAGAAGAAGAATACTATTTTAAAAATCTCTCCTCTTTATTTATTTATATTTACTTGCCGTATTTTTATACATCTTGTTCTTCTTCAAAACCACAAAACATATATCTAGTATTTAGTTTCCTCCATCAGCCGGCATCACCTCCATCTCCATCCTCCTCCATTCTCCTCTTTAACATCATCTCTTCAAGTCTCAATCCTTTTTCTTCTTCTCCAACTTTCATGTTTACTTTTCTCTCCAATATTTTCCTCCCCTGCATTCTCCTTCCTTCCTTCCTCCTTATTTTTTTTTATTTGAGGTTCTTTTGTGGTTTTTGTGGTTGTGTGACGACGACTTCGACAACGGTTTGTACAAAAGCCAAAGTTGTTTTCAATCCTTTATTTATTTATGTCTTGTAACTACCGCAAAAAAAATCTATTCCCAGAACATTGGTAAACATGTCGGTAGAGAAAAATATAGTATCTTTTCAACGCTTTTTTTCAAATTGTTGTTCAGACAGAGTTCCCTTTCAAAAGAGAATACATTTTGTATTGATCCCTTTGGTGTCTCCAACATTTTATCTGACACTTTCCCTAAATTTTCTTAAGAGGATGACAGTTGATGATACTCTTCTCTCTTTGGATTCTTTAGAGAATTGGTTGGGAAGTGCCCAAAAAAATAAAATAAAGATGATGATGATGCTGATGCTAGTCTGGTTTGGACATTTGAAAAAAAAAGATGGGAAAAAAGGGTTAAAGACTTGGATTGGAACTTGGAAGGAAAGGATGCAGAAAGTTGGTTGGATGTGGGGAAAAGTAAAACAATTCAATTTAATAAGTTGACCTCTACTACTTTCTCTTGAAGATTAAGTAAAAGATAAATTGTGTAAGTCAAGAAGTATAAGTACTTGTGTTAGATGATGATCATGATTATTATGGTTATCGTCTTTGTTTATTAGAAGTATGCCCTTTTAGACATGATCTTTTCTCAAGAGGAACAAATAATATGAAAGGATCATATAAATACATCTAAGCTGTGTGTAAAAAATATGAAGAGATCATCATAAAAACAAATAAAGAAAATGTTATATTGTTGGTCCGTGACTAGAATTATTTGACATATTGGCGGATATACACTTTTCTTGGCTTGGAAGTTGAGTTTATATACAGACCACTTTATGGAATGGACTGACTGACTGAGATGGGCTTATGTTTATTTCTGTGGTGGTCATCGAAATGGACATCAGGGTATCAGGGTTAATATATTAGATTTATTGAGTAAAAAAAGGAAATGAAATATTGTTTTTTCGGGGGTTTCTTCTTTTGAGAATATGGAATATTGGTTGAGTTGAGGTTGAGACGATGCCAAGATAAACATCATCAAAAATATAAATAGGTACTTGACCAAAAAAGCAAGATGATTTTATAGGATGTTGCGAAATCATCATTCAAATTAAGTGATAAATCTTTATATATTTTCGTTGGTTTAATATCTTAATATATAATTTTGCTGAAGTCGAGTTTTTTAAATATAAAACTCTAATTTGTCAAAGCATCAGGAAGATCAATATTTGTGGGTCCTAATTAACTTTAATGTATTGGTATTGATCGAAGTAAAAATGTTGTAAATTGTGTTGTTTTATGGGTTTTGGGATATGGGTAATTTTAGTACTATTTATTGGTATAAAAGCATGAACTGCAACTACTGCAGTGTCTTAAAAAATGTATGTAAATATGACTGTTATAATTTTCCTATTGGTAATGTTAGCAGATGGCTGTGCCTATGACAATACTGTTAAATGTATTCAATTCCAAGAAATATTTTCATCGGAATGGCATTGTTATTGTTTTAAAACCCAAATGCATGGTAAATGACTGAATGACATACAAATGCACAAAGCAGGAGCGATTGTCGAACCATTTATATTGAAAGGTATTAAGCTCTTTGGACAAGTCTCTAGAATTTTCTGTTGGGTTAAAATAGTCGATCAATTCATATCTGAGCTTAATATTTGCAAAGTTTAAAAAGTGAAAAGCAACTAATTGCCAGTACCATTTTATCCGTCAAAGACAACACAAATCTTTTAGCCCATTGTCTTTTTGTTGGAGTATACAGGAATAACGGTAAGTATAACATTAACTAGTACGAGTCAGAAAAACTATCTTATTTTGGTTAACGCTCAAATAAAAATGCATACAGCCTTCATTAATATCCCCTGCACCGTCCATTTTTAACCCCATCACCCTCCAATGCCCTTCCTCCACCCTCCAGCCCCCACCTAATGTAGTTAATAGCTTGCCAAATAATGAACAGGTCCTCTATCTAACTATCTTTGTTTCATTGACTGAAAAAGATAGATAGATACAAGTCAAATTTTGTCCACTTTAGCTATCTCCTGCTATATATAGAGGACTTAGATGCATTTTTTTTACATTTTACTAACCTTTATGCATCTACCAAAATGTAAGGTGTAAATTTTAGATTCTTTTACCTAGCCTGACTTGGAGATGCTTGCGCTATATAGTGGATAATATGTCTGGTAGTCTATCCACAATCTAGCAGAAACCAGGTTCCACTTATGCACATTTTAAAGTCAATATGTGTTAGGTATCATATGGCATAGATTTGCTCTCTACAGAAAGTCGAAATCTGTTCAATATAATTCTTTGTCCCCTGTATCTATGTGTCCACTGTAACTAGGTTTCTACTATAGCTATTTGTCCACTATATCTATTTGTCCACTATAGCCATTTGTCCACTATAGTCATTTGTCCACTATTGCCATTTGTCCACTATAGCTATTTGTCCACTATAGCTATTTGTCCACTATAGCCATTTGTCCACTATAGCCGTTTATCCACTATAGCTGTTTATCCTCTATGGTTCTTTGCCCACTGTATCTATGTGTTCATTTTAGTTGTTTGTCCACTATCGCTGTTTGTACATTATAGCTGTTTGTTCACTATAGGTTTGTACATTGTAACTGTAACGATGTGTCCAGTCACTACAACTATGCCTCCCTCCACTATATGTAATGTGCACTATCAATATATATCTTCACTAAGGCTATTGTTTCGAACTTGAAATGAATAACCTATGTACCTAAAGGTTTTGTCTGTTTTCATGAAAAGTAGTTTTTTATTATATTTGTTTAGCCAAAGCAAAGATTATGGTAATGCTTTTAAAGAAGTATTTTGACT
>JAQFYG010001586.1:0-18193 GCA_034694325.1 Entomobrya corticalis | reverse complement strand
TGTATAGAATGTAAATATCTTCATTTATGTATGTGTTTTTCCTTGAATGAATGTAAACTGATAACTATGATTTGAGAATTGAAAGCCAGCTCAACTCAGCACAATTTCAGTAGAGAATGGTGCACACGTTTTCCACTCTCCACCTTCTCTACATAATAGTAACAGTAAACAGTGTAGTAGAAATGCAGATGGGATAGTCGACCGGGGAAGGCTGAAGGGATCTCAGGGTTTCCTCAGATTATCGTGGCTTGCCGAGACGGAAACCTCTAAATAAACAAAGAAACTGCGCCTCAGGTTCTTTAACTCTGTGAAAGTCGAACATGAGACTTTGCTCGATACGAAACAATAGGACTGTTTTATAGAGAGTAGATCTCCTCGAACAACTTCCTTGTCTTATTAATAAGCCATTGCATCATTCTAGTGCGGTGGTAGAGGAGTACACTTGAGTGGTCGCTGTTCGAGATGGTATGCCTATCTACATGTATGTCTATGCGTGTGAGTGTACGTCTGTCTGTCTTATTCTTTCTGTCCTGAAGAGAGAAAGAAAAATTTAACAACCCAACTTCCTTTCGTTTTTCGTTCCTTCTTTCCCCCATTTTCCTTCTCATTACTACAAGGAAAAGGCTAAGAGCATTTTTTTCTCTGCTGTTCACATTCATTTCTCTTCTTCCCGTGGTCTGCTCTCTGTATTAATGCATGCACATTAACTACATCTTAGGTAATGCACAGGAAGGATGGATGGGCTTCACACAGCCAGACATTCATCTCTCTTCCTCGAGATTTGCAATTTAGACGTGAAAGGAAGCTCTGTTTACTTTCATCTGAGAGAAAAGATACAAAGTGTATATTTTACCTACATAATTTGCATACTGAAAGATGAGTCTATGCTTTGTGTACAGTACATCGAGTGAAATATAGTCTACTATGTTGACTTTTACGAAGCAATGAAAGTCATTACTTTTCTCCTATGTTCGAGTATTATATATACAGCAGGCACATATTTATACATTCTATTTGATTACATTTTCATTTTATTTTTCGACATGTTTTAAAATACATTCCTGAGGTAGTAGTGGTATAGCCATGTTCATGAGTATACATTGTACAAAAACTCTACAAAAAGTACAATTAGAAGTAAGGAACACAAGGAAGTAAGTTAAGGAGAACACAATGAAAAACTCTTTTGTTGTTATATATAATGCATATAGTTGCTCAAAACTTCCACATCCACATCCATTTCTTTTTAATAATATTAAGAAGAAGAAAGGAGGCACTCATTGAATTCGTTTTCATTCTTTAGTAATATCTTTTTTCTCTTGTGTCGGAGAATTGCCATTATGTACAGGAATATGGGATGGGGCAGGAATACAATAAAAGGAAAACAACCAACCAAGCAATAGAAACTTCCAAAAAAATGGGATGATTTTATGCAAGATATATACATAAGGTTTAAAATTAAATTACGAGGACGTTGGTTGTTGGTTCCTCTTGTGAGATATGTGATTGTTAGATGAAAAAAACGCTAAAAATGTGGTGAAGGAAGAGGTGCATTTTCCTCTTTTATTAACGGAAAAGGAGGAATACCAGATTTGTGTAATGAACGCACAAAAAAGATCTACGGCTTTTGTCTCTTCTTACTAAAATCAATTTAGTCTTAATTAAAGTCAAAAGTTTTAGCATTCTTTCGACTCTACTTAATTCTAATAGCTAGGCTTAAAATGGAATCCCCCTAAAGCAACCAACCAAAACAGCCAGTTTTGGGAACTATGGAGAGTGTTGAAAAATGTATAAAAAATACATAATATGAATACAACACAACAAAAAATAAGCCAAAACGAAGGGGAAAAAGAAAAAATAGATTTTTTGCTTGTTTTCTAACCCTAACCTCTCAACGAAAACGTCTCTCAAGCCTTTTTTTTTTGCTCTTTCACAACTATATTCCTGTCGTAGCCGCATTACCACTATAACATACCACATCACCAATATTACTTTATTATCCACTTTGTTTACGTAGTTTCAAACCAAGCATTTCTTCTTTCCAATCCAATGTGCCAAAATCATTACTAAACTGTGATGTCTTCATTTGTCTTCTTAATACTCACATTAAATACGACCGTCTATAATAATAATAATAACACTAATACATATAGCTTTTTACTTGACTGGCATAAGTACAAATATAATACATACTACATACATAGTACCTAGTATCTACCAAACTTCTTGGAGCAAATTCAAAAAAAAAATATTATATTTATAGCGTGTTCATATCTGTGCCTGTGCCATACTTTCTCTTCTTCGGTTTTGTCTCCATTTCACTTTCACTCTCGTCGAAGCACACAAGTCTTTGAGGACATGCTACTACACCAAAGGGACCAGACATAATAGTAAGATTGTAGACATTTTCTTCAGAGACTTCATTTTTTTCTTTTGTTTTAAGCACTACAATCATCAGCACAGCAGTGGTAACACATAAGCACACAGCAAAGCAAAACAATGTTCGTTTCATGTTTGTTGGATGAAAGAAAGAAAACGAAAAGAGGAAAGAAGAAAAACGAAGCTTCGTTTCGTCGTCTCAAGCAGACACGGAATCAGATTGGCTGTGAAAGGATATCCTCACTACTCACTATTATAACTACCAGACTATATACCACTGCCGCCGCTTATTCAGCTCCTTCTTCCACTTCCTTCACCCAAACACACGACAACTTTTATATTCCTGTATGTCGGTAGTAGTAGGTATTTCTGGCAGTTCCAGTTCTATGGATTAATGTCAGCGTGGGACATTGACAACTGATTTTCACAGAGGAGAGAAGAGACAGAGAGGAAGGGAAACTTGTGAAGAAGAAGAAGATTTTCATGATGCACAACCGATACATGCCTACAGCCCATAGGTACATGAAGGGAACTGATACCACTGCTAATGTCACTTCCAATACCCCACTCACACAGTTAACTTGATCTTTTTCAGTTTTCTTTCCTTGTAGTAGTAGGCCTTGATATAGACACTGTTTTTCCTGTTGTATCCAGTTAAGTTCATAATGGCCTGTATAGAACTGGCGTTGTGCCGTAATAGGTATGCATATATAACCCACATATATATATACTTCCTGGGCTTTAGTTGACGAGCCATATAATATGCATAGTAATACGCACAAATATCTCTATAATCCTTTCCTTCAGAGAAAGCATTTTATGTGTATGATGGGTAAACGCTGTGATTTTTCTATACGTTCTCATTTATTTCTTCACTTTTTCCTTCCTATTTCTCTTCCCAGAGCATTGATATTGTGTCATTCCTGTGTCACATAGAAAATGTCACATTGTCTCTCTTATTTTGCTGCTGAGGCAGCTCACAGAGACGCTGCTACACACTATTCTTTTTCTTCTGTAATATCCACTATTATTACTTCAAAGCATAACATATACTTCGCATGTATAAACATATCTAGAGAAGATTGTTCTGTCTCTATATTTTCGTCAAATAACAAGAAAGAAAACTTTGGAAAAGAAAAGCTGTATGCTCCTATATGTACCTATATACATGCCAATATATCTATACTAAACACCATCATCACAGACGTTCCAGAGAATATATCATTGGCAGACAAAACTGCTGTTTTTTCATTATTGTATGTACATATCTAAAGTATATGCGATGTGTGTCCGTGTCCTAGGGTTGTTTTCAAGGAAGATGCTAACTTTTCGCAACCGTGCACATACCATTTTTTCCTACCTTTAAAAACTACTTCTTTTTACTGACGAGTAAGTATACACGACATGCATTTACTTTGGCAAAATAAGAATTGTGAATGTATTCTACTCGTCCTTCTTTTTGCTTCCTTTATTCGATTTCTTCAAAGAGGCAAAAGGTCCTCCTCCGTTTTTCTTCGGTTGTTACCCCCTTTTCTCCTTCCTCAATCATCTCGGGACTTTTTTTGTCAGTTACTTCCCTCAAGACTTTCAATACTACTAGTAGTATAGCCACACAAAAAAAACTTGTGTGTGCATCACATCAGTCAACGGCAGCAGAGTAGCAATAAAATAGCTTTGTGTTTTGTCTATATACACACAAGGAAGGAAACGAAGAAGAGCATTTTCTATCCTTTTTTTCTCACAAAAACCTAGATAGTGCACCAGCCCAACTTTTTTGTCTTTTATGTATTTATTCTTTGAACATCTTGGGAAGAAATTTGACAAGGTTTCCATTAACTTTCGTAAAGAAAAACCCATTTGACGAGGTAGACGTGCATACCTTTATGCCATCTTTATTGGTTCCTTCTAAAAGGATAAAAATAAAAGGTACAGGAACATTGTTCACATTTCTTATTATAGTGATCTATTTAAAGGATGCACCATCACCACTGTGCTATTCGGGAACACTTTTTACAGTGTCCTAAATTTACGAGAAGGGTCTGTTTTGATGCACCTTATAACCAATCTTAGAATCATTCCCTGATATTCAAAGGAAAGGCAATAAAATTGATGTAAACCGGATTCACAAAGAGGAAATGGTGACAGCGTACCTTTCTCTTTATATCTAACAAGTTACTCATACATCAATGTACACTTATTTACATAATATCAAGTTACGTCAAAAGACTTTCTTGATTGTTCTTCTGGTATATAACTTTGATAATTTTATTCTGGGATAGTTTCCTATTTTCTCACAACAGACAACTTAGACCACCTTCGGCAAAACAGTATTAGCTAAGAAGAGAAGTCAAGAGTTAACGTAAATCTAGGGCATCATGTCTTCGGCAGCTTGTTACCCGACGGGCAAACATTGTCAAATCCTTTTGTATTGCAAACCCATTACTTCGTTCCCACACACCCTTGTATTCGTTTCCAAATATGTATATTATCCTGATAGAAAGATACTTTCATGTTTCTTAATAAGACTATTTGCCTTCCTTCCAATTTGCGTAAAAGCATGAGAAATTGAAAGGAAGGAAAACAAGAGAGTTTGGGTTCACGAACAGGACTTGCGATCTCAAAACTATTGCGTAAATACATTCAATTAACTTTTAAAGAGATCAGCATCCTATATATGTAACACATATCAATATACACACAAAGTACGTTTGACAATGCATGTTTACTTTAATATATGCATATTGCTCAAGAGAAAAAGGATAAAATGTCAAACGTTAAGTCGAAAGTTCTTGAACTAAGCACTTCTTCTTTCCCGTACTGTTTTATTATAAGCATACATAATTTTATGAGAAAAAATGAGGAAACAACTTGCATTCTGATCCTTTTTTAAATTCTGGCGAAAATATATTCTCACTCATATTTATTTTGTTTTCTAACTAAGCAGAAATAGAAGCCAGCGGAGGCATGAAATAGAATCCCGTATCCTTTTTTAAAAATAACAACTTCATCTTTGCTAAACATGATAGGGGATGACTCTGCTGTCTTTTCTAGACATCAATAACAGCACTCTCCCTCCTTTTCAGAGAAACAAAACAAAAGAAGCTGTCCTCACTTATCAACACAACACAAAGAGTATATCCCTGACTTGAGTACAATCGCTTAAAAAATTCTATATACATTATATTCAGTCGAGTATTATAATCATTTATGCACTTTTATACTTTTAAGCTTCATGCTTGAGCTAAACAGGAAAAAGCATGCATAATAATGTGCGCCGCATTTCATCTCCAACTCCAACTACTTTCTCTTTCTTTTGCACAAAATACATACATAAATGTACTCAACTATGCATGAAGTAAAATTTCATGCGTGTGCGTAAGCGTAAATATTTTTTGTTTAAATATGGCATCAAGGAGATCACAACATTTAAAGAGAAAACCTCAGCTATGCTTTTGAAGAGTGACAGTTTTATGAGATGACGGCATAAAGCTTTAGAAGCTTTCTTTGTGTTTTTTTTTCTTATCTCATTTTATAATGCATCCATTACAAGGCATCATCGTCATAATGAGTGCAGCAAGGAAAAGCAAAGATGTAAATAAATTTGCCGTCATACGTATTTGAACCTGTCTTCAAGCAAATCTTTTATTTTAAGAAAAACAACTCGTTGGGATTTTATATGTCGACACAAAGTTCATTTACATGTGCTGATTCGATCTGACATTTGACAGTAAAATGATTTCTTCTTAATTAAATTTGAGATGTTGAACATACTTATCTTTAAAATGTCACTGTTTAAAGTAAACAGTTTGTTATTGGGTAAAATTGATTATGTATTCCAGCTCCTTTTACTTCAATAGATCATAGAAAATTATTTTCATTCATCCTTCTTTTCTTGTACCAGTGACTTTCTCTCGACCTCCAATAAAGATTAGATAGTCAATTTGTATCTTATTCAATAAACTTTATTTATTGCTCTGGAAAATGAAGATTCTCATTTTGAATACATGTATAAATGATACAGTGGCAAGTATACGATATTTTTCTTTATTCAACTTTCTCCAGGAAAGTCTAGAAAATAAGATCCTGACATGTTTGCCGACGGCATATAAAAGCCAACCACCATGATCTGGCCTGTCTGCCAACTAACTTGTAACTTTCTCGTATAATACTCGCTATTAGAATTCAGAGTGAAGGGAGCCACTCAGAGATTCGGTCAAACGATATGATGATCATGCACTGTATTCTGGCACAACAATGTCCTAGAAGATATAATAGTTGTATAGAGATGCCAAGTACCTCGAGGAGAAAAAAATTGAGTCCGTCATTCAGATCAGTAAAAAAAGAAGTCCGTATAGTCGAAACTTTTTTTATGAGATTTCACTGCAGAAAAAAGTCCTCGCTTTTGCTAGCTGGTTGGTTGGCTGCACACGAATTCTCCACAAAGAAAGAATTTCCAAAAAGGAAAACCATATTGCAACTAAGAATGCATGAATTAACATAAAAGCTCTCCTAGCCTTTATGAGTCGCTGGTTCGCGGGCAACGAAAGTATGGGAGGCGCTCAGTACATATATAATATGATATGATAGAACAATTTTACTAGGTATACTTCTTGATAAACTATAGTAGGTACATGCTAAGAAACCATAATAAATATTTATAACAGAATATAGATGAATGAATACAGATAAAGGAAGTCAAAATGTTAAATGTATGTACACGTGTGGTAAGAAGGTCTGCTTAAATTGAAGCGAAAATGTCATCTTGAGAGTGGATAGTATGAGCACTTTGACTATTTATATACGCTTCTATGCATGGCTACCCTACCTACCTTTTCCTCAAAAAGGCAAGTCTTTTTTTGCTGTCTTTTAAGGAAGAAACGTTAGTAGTGGTTTGTTTGTATGTGTAGATGAAAGTTTAAATCTTGCTTGCAAGAGGTTTCAAAGAAAATTGTCTGGTTTGTATTTTAACAATGAAAATAGAGGGAGGATCCCTGCGTAAACTTTGTGTCACATTTACCACCGTTACTCTGCTCTCTTAGACCAAGCAAATTTCTTGGAATTGAAAAGGTGTCATCATTCTCCTAGTAGCAGCATCATATTATCATTATATTTGTTATGTAAATTTCCTGCTTTTTATGCGTATTTTGGAGAAACTTTTCACATTACATGTTACATGCAAGCAACAAAAACATTCACTTTCTGGCAGGAGGCAGGTGAGCTTGTGTGCCAACAAGCAACATTATTTTCAAAACCCGTTTTCTTTAATGTCTTCATTAGCATACACATCACATTATATACCAACATGTTTAAGAGTGTGTTCGTAGGAAAATGCTTTTAAGCTGTAAATTGTCATTCTTTCTTGTTTGTAGGAAGCACGTTACACTCTGGGAAACACGTAAAAGCACATGATTATTTATTGTGACTCTGGTTGATAAAGTGAAAAATATTTTAATATTTTAGAGAAAGACCTCTAGAGAATTTGTTGCAGGTTTTTTCCTTGTCTGGGAATAGAAATTACGATAGAACTGTGTTTTTCGGAAGAGATTAATGTAACAAGCTTAAAGTTTTAGCTATCAATTACTGAAAATAAAGGCACACGAATATATGAATATGCATATTATACCTATGGTCCATTGTGCATCGTATACTAGCTAGACGCTATATGCTAAATTGGGAAAGATGACGGAGAAAGTCAGATGAAGAAATCAATAAAACACTGGCAGATTTCAAATCACTACCAGTATTCAACTTCAATGGATGTTGACAAAAAATGGCCTAGTTATGCTAAAAATGAAAATATTAAAGTTTGAAAGTATGAGTAGCAACGTGAATTCATATACGAGAGACCATTTGTACAAAGTGTATACATTTTTATAGGTATAGAATCATTTCATTTTAAAACTAATATGTGCATTATAGCCAATATCTGTTCACCTAGTCAAATATTGGTAAGGGAATAATGCAAAGTTTCGATTCAACATAATAGCCCAAGCTCAAGCTCGTACATATATGTAGTAATCAGTCACTGCACTTATACGTAAATGTTCTTCTGGATCTCAACCCTAGCTCAACAACAAACTATTTTCCTTATTGACATCAGTGGATATATTGCTACTTTTTCAATTTTCTTAGTATTTGCACAAGATTTTTGGCCTACATTATTCAACATCCGTGTAAACAAGTTTTCTTTTTTGGTAGTCCTCCTGTGCAATAGTATTTATTTGTATTGGAGCACACAAAAAGTCCTCCCAGTCGTCCGTAAGAATTTGTACTACTCTCAAACAAATACATAAACACAGGGTGCACAGCAGTTGATATAATGTTTGCATTTCTGTCTCAGAAAATTCGGGTTTTCACAATTTCTTCTTTTTTGGACTTCAATTGAATAAATAAATTCTACCAGGATCTCTTTCCTAAACTTCCTCCTACAACTTACAACGACTACATCCTGTTTTCTTCCAGTTTAGTAAAAAAAAACACATATACTAACAAAAGCAAAAACTAGGAGTAGACGAACGAGGAGGAGGACCAGGACACAAGAAAAGGGAGAGGAAAAGAAATGTAAAAGTTGATCGATCTGGTTGGAAATTTTTTATTCGAAAAGAATATCAACAAACAACTGTGAATTCCTACATCAGCCAGAAAAGAAAAAGAAAGAAAAAGGAGAGTTTACTTCCACTCTGCCACCACCACCATCATGATCATCATCTTTATCATAGAAGCACCGCACTATACAGGAAGTCTTGTGTATCAAAATATCAAATGAGTTAGGTGGATATGTCATATCAACACGTAATGGGTCTGGTCCCACCATTTCTTCTGGCTGTTATGAGAAAAAGGTTTTTAGCTAGATTTTTTGTGTACACAATGACGACGCGATGCTCCCGCTTCTTATTTCCTTGAAGCAACCACTTTCTCTTCGTCTGGTTATCAGATGTGCTAATGGCGAAAAGCCATTAAGAAATGGATGCAGCAAAGAGAAAGAGAGAGACAGAGCCTTTCTCGCAGGCTTAAAAGACTTAAGATTATAGTAAGAACTTAATATAACATTTTTTTACCTAACAAAGGAAAGTACCTTGTACTTTAATAGATATTATGGAGTACTCTTCTTAAGAAAAATAATAGCATGCATCTATTACTACAGTTATTGTATATTTTTGTGTATATTGCCTCTCAAACTGAAAATAAAGTTCTTGAAAAAAAAAGAAAAGAGGAAGGAAACAAATAGTTTAGGTATTTGAGTGTGAAACAGAGACCGAAGGAGAGAGTTAGGGAATGAATGCTTCCACGTCTACTCTCTACTATCTTTTCCTCCTTTGTTCACGTGAGAAGAAACAAGAAAAAAATGTTTACTTTTAGCAAAAAGAGTAGAACTGGTGAACGAACAACAAGAAAAATATGTAAATACCAACACGCACCATTGTGCTCGGGATGCTATATGGATTGCTCGACTTTTTGCTACACTGAACATCTCAAATATTGAACATTATTCATTCTGCTAAAAAGAAAAGTCAACGATTGTTCATGTTGCTGCTTTTTCTCCGTGCTGCCGGTACACGGTTTTTATCAAATATGCGATGCGTACATATGATTGTGTGTGTTTGGGTTACAAAGAGCTTATACTAAATAGCGTATCATCATATATGCCGACATAAAATAGAGAAAGCAGCATCGTCGTCGACTCAACCAGGAAAAGTGATGGTGGACCCACACACCAGCTGTGGTGTGCCGTTGTGGCCCTTGAGACATATTCTCTATTCATTTACTCATTCTTCATTCAACTTGTTCAAGTCATGTAGAAATGCAACATTGAAAAGCAAACGAGGAAGAAACGAGATGAGAGCCGTGCGTAAGTATGGTTAAAAAGTGATACATGATGGCATGAATGCAATGCAAAAGCTTTTTATAGCATGTGTATTGTGTGCATTATTCCAGCCAGTTGTAACAGTAAAAAATAACGGCTCTTTAGGTAGATATAGCTTGGTGCGAAAAGGAACACGGTTCACTGACCCACGGGATTCTCCTCTTCTACTCAATATTACTTTCATATACTGAGAGAAATAAACACATAGCTAATTCATCTTTTGAGGAAAAGACGTGTATAAAAATCGTAGATGGATGATAAAAGCTTTCATACAACACAATATTTTTTTCAAGCTTTCTCGATTCTATTTTTTATTACTGGTCATTGCACACATACTACGATATCTATGCGTTTCACTTTGTTTGAATCGAGATTTCTATTATAGGTAGGCTTGCAAAATCCCATAAAATATGAAATAAACTGGGGAATCAGCTGGTAAAAATGTTTACGAGAGAAAGGAAAATGCGTAAACAAACGAAATATTATTAACGCATCATATTATTTTGCTCCACCTACACATTTTTTCTTTCGTTTCTTCAATATGATGACCGTCATATAAAATATGGCGCATGTACACTCAGATTTTTGCACCTTGAAAGCACATGAACATAAAAAGGCTATATGATGTCGATTTTAGTTACTGCGGCTTTTCAAGCACTAAAAATTATACTAACAGCAATTTGTACTAACATACTTTATATTATGTAATATAAGATTTTGATGTATACAAGCTTTCTTCGTGGGAATGCGTCGGGTACGTACGTATTATCTCTTTAGCCCTTGCGTGAGTAACCTTAAACTTGTAATTACTCCTGAGAGAGTAGAAAAGAATTAAAGTTGAAAGTCAGAAAGTCATGAGTAACTTTAACTTTATTTTCACGAGTAAACAAACTCATTTCATCCGCTTAACCTTTTGCTCTCTCCCTCTCATAATCTCTAGATCAGATAATAAAAAGGTCTCCTAGTTCCATTTAGCAATTTATGTAGAGGTTCTCGTAATAAGATTCGTTTTGTCTATAATACGCGCTTTTCTACAAGTTACGTAATCGCTGTATATCGTTACGTAACGAAATTATAGTGAAGAACAGGGGTTTAGGGGAAATATATGCCATTAACACCTAGTTCAATTTTAACTATTGCCACGTGAGTTGTTACAATAATTCTTTGTACTTAATCCTTCTACTTTGTCCTAAAATTCTCATTTGTGTATTTTAATGCTAAAAGTCTTATTACTTGAGTGAATAAGCCAGAAATAATTGCAAACTTCACACGTTAGTCCTCTGCAACTCAAGTAATAATTATATTATGTCATCTTCAAATTCAGTTTTACTCGCTAAATTTATCTTTTCTTGACAAAAGGAAAGTAGAATCCGTGATTAAAGTTATGCTTTAAATCATTTTATAGAGTAATAAAACTATGCATGTGTGAATAACTGTTGTAATCGTATCCTAATAAGCAGTGATGAAGCCTCTTACATTCATGTGAAAGCGAAAAGTTTTGCGGTTTCATGTTTTACGTAAGTACATTTATTCTGATTGGATTATTAACCATCTTCCTCGTACTTTCTGACTTGTTGTTTCACTTCTGTTCTAAAATCTTGTTAAAATATTAACATTTATTTATTCAGAAATTCAATATCACTTTCACTAGCTCAATGTAAACATGTGGAATATGCATTGATCTTTCTCTTTTTCTCTACCCATTACCCAGTAGCATTAGTAACTGACACTAGCGTAAATTCAGAGTAAATTCGGGTACTACTATTGTGCACATTAAACTAGCAATGGGAGGAACTGTTGTTATTGCTTTTTCTCATTTAAACAGAACACATATGAAAATGAATTCAGCGAAGCGCAAAGAGCAAAAAAAATTAAATGCAAACTGTGAAAGTACTTTATGATGCCATGTAAAGTAAACATATATCCCAACTACAACCCTGCAAAATGGTAACACAACTCCTTGTTATTAAAATACGGAAACTCACAACAAAAAGCAGTAAATGAATATCAGTGAGCAGTGGAAACCTTTTTCTTTATTCCAGAGTCATAATATCGTTTTTTGCTCCAGTTTCCACTTTGTAAAGCGGAATATAATAGGGTAATAGTCCCCTTCCCTTTCATTTTATCCTTTTATGCTTTCTCTAAAACTTGAGCTGAATTGTGAAGCAAAAAGCAATGAAGCTTCAGTAGCAGCTTCGTGTGTGTATGTGTGTTCTACTGATGATAATGACGAGCTAAAAAAGGCTCATCCTTTCCCTTTCGTTAATGCACAAAAACATAATCTAATATACAGCCATTATATAGATATAAATATCAATATTATTGTACTTTATATGGTACATAGCAAAGTTCGTAACAGGATCATCAACCAGAGAATGAACAGTTCTTTTTATACATTTCATTGTCAGTGGAGTCGTAGTCTGTACATTATACACAGGGACACATATAGTGCCAAGCTGGGTACACTAAAAGGTACCTAAGCAGTGTTCTGTGCTAAAACTACTATAATTGCACATTCCTGTCGCACAGTTGTAAATATAGCTACTATATGTACACTATATATTGTCGTGAATGTGTACGTACGCGTAAAACACTATTTTAGCACCACTTTCACTTCGTCTTAGTTGCTCATTCTTTTGGTTTCATGTTGTGAAAACATTACCAAAAGAAGACTATGATCCAAGCAAAATAATAATAATAAAGAGAGGGGACACAAGTGAAAGAAAATGAAACTCTAGTGAATCCTGTCAACGAATAATGAGATTAACTGGGGGATCAGGCTCTGATTTTACGACAGTTGTGCTACCATAAGTTTACTCCACTTTCTACTTTTTGCTTCTCTTCTCTTATTGGCCATTCTCATGATCGTTGCTTTTTAACACCTTCATGTAATGTGTATATGTTCATAAAACATCTCAACTCCATTCTTTTTCATTCTTATTGAAGTACAATGGTGACTATAACTTTGAAGGTGTTTCATTTAATACTCAGTGTCAAAATAAACTATACAAAATGCTCTAATTGTTAATGAATTTTTAATATTGTTTTCTTGTGAAAACTTGATTAAAATATAAGCATAGTTAACCTTTCCGTTTTAAAATACTCATAAACTGCTAAATGAATCAAATACAATGAATATATAGGCAGGTTATAAAAATTATGGCTAAGCTCGTGCGGTGGATCATCAAATCTTTCCTCCTTTCGAAATAGCTACTAAAACTAGCATTTTCTTTTCTTTTGGAAAATAACGCAAGATAACACTGGTACTCTTCAAAAAGTTTTGTTGTTGTTCTCGGTTGGTATAGATGGACATAGGTACTTGACGTAGGAAGATGGAACAACATAGTGCTACTTTTATAAGTCTAGCGACAGTTTTGGGGCAGTTTTAGTCGTTAACACGACAGCTATCTCAACAACACGACATCTCATTCACTTCATCACCTAAACTGTAGTAGATAGAATGACTCTAGAACGGTATATCTACGCTATTTAGCACCACTAGGTGACTCTTCCTCAGCTTCTTTTTTAGCTTTGCAATGATGCTACACCAACACTTTCTCAGAATAAGATCAGCCAAACAACTTACCGAAGACGTAGAGCAAGAGACACACTAATAACGTAACATTATTGCACTTTTGCGCTTTTGGAATATTCGTTGTAGCGCAAGAGCAGCGGTTCAGTCAGTTTATATATCGTACCTAAAGTTTATAGAGTATGAAAGTACATGAATGAATGCCTCTATAAGAAATTATCATTCTGCAAGACGACTTGGCTTTCGCAGTAAGTGAAAGTGAAACACAACTCTCTGCTCTCCTCATGCATCGTGCCGCATTCTACAAACATAGTGAGTAGAAATGAAAGACGTTAACATTAACATTACTGCTATCTGCGTGAAGTTCCAAGGTACCTCTTTTCGTTTATGATATGAGAAAGAAAGTAGAATAAGGTAAGATAATGTGAAAACATGGCATATTAAGGTCATATATGAAAAGAAAGCTGAAAATGGAAACAGAGTCTGATGACTTTTCTTCCACTCCTATCCAGACGCTACTAAAGTTGCACGTGGTGTCTTGTGAGGACACAGGAAAGATGAAGACGGACAGGAATAACGAGTACGAAAGAAGTAAATAGTTTCTTGAGATTTGTTGTGTTAATATGGTATATAGCTATAAGCTTAGTATCACGCAGCAGCGGCTTCTTCCTTGTGCTTTTTACTTTCCTTTGCCATGCTTTTACTTCCAATATGCAACAACCTATGCTTTATAACGTGGTAAAATGTATGTGGTAAAATACAGATATAAAAATATAAAGTATTTTGCCGAGAGATATAAACTTGAAAGGATACATATCTTGAGGCTGCTGAAGCTCCTTGGGATACAGCTAAATAAAGAAAGGAGAAGCCGAAGGCGAGGAAAAAGAAACGATCGAGCTTTAACTTTTCCCCTTTATTTTATCCTGAGATTATGCGTTGACTTTTGGATTTGATACTTGAGCCACTATACTAGTTGTGGAAAGAGCCATGTGACTGAGTGCACTGGCATTGCAGCACGTCATTATCAAGACAGATGACACAATGATAGTTTCCTTTGCTGTTGTTTCAATAAGAAAAGGTCTTAGCTGTGATGTGCTTGCGATTTAAAATATTGTTTTATGGCATTTACTTTATTGTATTTCCTAACATCAAAAGGAGAAAGCGCTTTTCACTTTTACTCTATATACATGAAATATAGTATTAGAATAGAAATGGCTGATGATAGGATATATAGAGCTTGTTTTTTATCTCAAACCTTCAATAGCTTAACTTGCAACATTTAATTAATAGAATAATCTTATAACTTACATGCTGTAAGAATATTCAATACTGTAATAAAATAATAATAAATAAGCATTAATAAAGGTAGTATGTTTTTGTCATCATTTAAAAAACTTGTTTTAGTAGTTTTCTATTTTAAAAACTTTATCGATTTTCATTGAAATGTGATGAAATGTCAGTATAATGAGAAATTCTTCTAGAAATTTTAAACTATGTTTCTTGACGTAACTTTGGAGGAGTTGTTTGTTTAACGGAGTTCTATATCAATCACTCTGGAAAGTGACGCTAAGGCGAAAAGTTAAAGGAAAAACATTTGAAAATGTTCGTAGTGAAAAGGCCTTTATAAATTTTTGGTAAACTTTTCAACCGGATATTCTCCAAGAAACTATATAAGTTACCTACAATTCTATTGTGTTGAAATGTAATCTTACATTTTGTTGCTCAAAAGTTGAAACTTGTACTTATTTTATTAGGAAAACCAATAACACCTAATTCAAAACAAAAGTCCTTCATAAATAACTTTTGATGAAATTTTTTATCCAAAGACTACAAACAAAAGCGAATGCATATCATGTATATATATAGGTATAACAAACCAACGTAGAATCATGATTAACCTGGATTTTATAATTTATGACCAAATAAACATTTCCTTTCCAGATGCTTTCCTTTTTTATTTAGGACTTTGCGAATTCGCTTCATTTTCGAAGGATCCAATTTTATATTGACTTTTTCCTTCTCCGTTACAGAAAGAGGAAAAAGATAACTCAGAAAGCGGGGAAAAGAAAGGATTTACTATCAGAGTAAGAGACCATGAAACATCTATGGTCCACAGTAGCCTTTATTCTTTTCTTCGCTGCTATTGTAAATGTACATACTTTCCGCCAAACTATTAGGTGCACATATAGGCTGTGCCAAAAAGAGCATTTTGCTACAAATACTTAAGGATTTAGAACACGAAACGAGTTCAGCTGTACTACTGCCTTTTCCCTTTCTTTTACATTGTAAAGGTAGGGCAGAACCATATATTAGGTACCCCAAAAATCATTTATTTCATTCTTTTCAAAAGCCGGAAAACTTTATCAATCTTCACTAAAAATACAAATAATGTCGACATTAGAATCAATTTTGTTTAGATTGAGCCTATTTCTTTCCAGAAGCTATATTACTCCCTGTAAAACAAAAACGAGAGGAGGTACGGGTACCTCTCTTGGGAGATCATTTTCAAAAGACCATATTACTTACTTTCAAAACTCATGTCGGAGTAGCGAATTGAAACTGATGAAGCAAGGCACTCAGTCGTTTCTCTCTATCTGAAACTGTATGTTTACTTTAATTTTCCATGTTTCTACGCATTCACACATCTACTAAAGTTTATGCAACGTTTTGTAGAAAGCTAAAGGAAACATTTGGAAACTGTACCATTCTAAACCTCTAGATTGTGGAAGTACTATTTTACTATACAATATTTACATATTCCTATTCCTGCACAAGCAACGGATATGCATATAATGCAGGTAGAGTAGAGGAAATAACAGTAACAGTACTACCAAGTTTTATTTTATGTAGGTATCTCTATGGACGGCCACTATGTAGAGGAATGAATTCTGAGGAAGACTACCCGGTAAAATTTTATGCAGTACCAACTAGACTACTTTGCCGCTGTTGTAACCGTACTCGTCTGACTTCTCACTAGACAGTCAAAGATCTCTTTCAAAAATCATCATCATCAAACTTTACCACAGAGCTCTTCCCTATACTTATATATGCCTATGCTGTCTACGCATACTTTTATGCAATTCTAACGACAATATGGCCAGTTCACTATTCCAACTGTGACCTCCATATATGAATATGCAATTACTATGAAATCATCCAAGCGGGAATCTG
The DNA here is from genome assembly GCA_034694325.1 of Entomobrya corticalis. Classification (NCBI taxonomy): domain Eukaryota; kingdom Metazoa; phylum Arthropoda; class Collembola; order Entomobryomorpha; family Entomobryidae; genus Entomobrya; species Entomobrya corticalis. The sequence continues at coordinate 1,250 of JAQFYG010001586.1, read as the reverse complement.
TTTTATTTGGCAGATGTAGGTCGCACAAACTTAAGGACCTAATACTACTTGCTTTACTCGTTACCGCCTGTCTCGTCGCCATTTTAGTATATTTTTTTAAACAAAGACCTAATAATAATCAGGGATAGCAATGGTACCATTGGGGAAAAATAAAGTTCACAAGCGGCTGCAGAGTAATGAAATTTGTAAGCTAAAGAAGCAGAGAAAGTGGAAGAATGCAACAGCGGAAACTGCCATCAAAGTGTGGTTATATCAAGAAATGCAGGCAAAAAATGAAAGTATAGAAGCTAAGAAAACCTGTGCAATAAAACAAAGTAGAATGGAGAAAGTCCTTTTTATTTTCGTGCTGAGATTTTTTATTGTCTACGACCAGGACAAACAAAATAGTAGGGTAATAAGTAAATAAACAATGTTGCTTCAAGTAGAATCTTAATTTCAAAATTTCAGAACACAGAGCAGTTTTGATTAAATTGTAATTTAATATGCGAGTTAGTTTTATACTCCTATTTTATAGAATAAAATGTAAATTTTAGCGAGTCGGAAACGGCAAAGTTTCACTCTGGTCGATCCTCTAATCATGATTGCAAGTTGCATTCATAAAATATTTCAACACTTTATAACTTTTAGTTTTGATATCTTTTCCGCATGGCCCACGTATAAACGCTATAAGTACTTAAAAACGAGTGGAAATGAAAATTTAATGATCGTTTTAAAATCGACTACTCGATACTCATAAGAAACTTACTTTTATTTGAAGTAAACATATAACATACGTCATTTTAGCATCTCACAAAACAAACCTAAAAAACTTTGTTTTTATTCATAAAGAATAATATCCCCACCTTAGAAGAATGGTACGTACGTTCATCATCATGCATCATCTTAAGATCACTTCGCCAAAGCAGTTAAGTTATCCCACAGCAAAACTTAAATGTTCTAGGGTGGTTCTAAGTAGGATGAATACGTCATACACCTTACACCTACATTTATCCTATAAAAGTTAAAAAGGTACAAAACCAGTAAACTTCTCTGTAGAACTTCTTTGTGTCTAAAACTTTCATAAGTACGTTTTTTTACTTTTTAAATCAAAATAATTCAGAATTTATGCAAAACCAGCAAAACAGGATGAAAATAAAATTTGGACGAAAACCGTATATATTCTGTAGTGTTCCATCTAAGACGTCACTGGGTAAGCTACGAACAGTATGACTTTGTAAGTATCGTGCTACGTCTAGTAATTCTTTTCAAAT
>JAQFYG010001585.1:0-18194 GCA_034694325.1 Entomobrya corticalis | reverse complement strand
AAAGTTATAAAGGATCCCATTCCAGTTCCTCAGTTCAAAATAACAGACAGACGTAGATTTTACTGGAAAACAAGTACCAAAGTGATGTTCATTCTATATATAAACTTTCCAAAGTAGGTCTTCTCTGACTAAGTTACATTTCGTCTTGTTGTTAGTCCATATGGAAGAAAATGCGCAAGGAAAAGCCCAGGAGATTGGACTGCCGTTACTAGTCACAAATTCCCATTGAAATGATTCACATGTTGTTGTTGATGAAGGCGGTAATGATGGTAGAACATCTCAATGTACAAGGTCTGACAAGAATACTTTCCCCACGTGACAAGCTTTTAGTCAATAGCACATGCATTGGAATGCCTGCTCTAGCTTTGCCGCAACTAGGTCGTGATCCATTTGCCGTCAGGTACACAAGTAAACATCTTATTGGTACATAACAAGACGTAAGTCTGTGAGAGTTCATGATAACGCTCATCATGCTATCGCTTCTGCTGTAAAATTAAGTTTAACATACTTACACTACGAAGCTAACGAATGACTAAGAATAAATGCCGATTGACGATACGACGATGAGGGACATTCCCAAGAAGCACTCTTTTTTCATTTTCTCCTATTACCCTTCCTACTTAAGGCATTACATTTGGAATAGACACCAAACACAATGCAAATATTAGGGCACCACGCGTTTCCTTCTTCTAATCCATATTATGGAGAAAGTATATATTGTAAAAAGCAAAATGATGTTTCCATTCTGAATGTCTTGCTGCGGAATGGAATGGATGGGTATTCGCTAAGGATCAAAAGGAGGAAAAAAGTACACACTGACAGTTTCTTAGATATCTACTGATTTTAAGTATGCACACACTTTTGCAATTTCTTCACATTCAATGCAGATGCGTCCAAAGGGAAAATTATGGACTCACTCACAGCAAGACTTTTCTAGAATTGTACAATTCTAACAACTTTTGTTGATATGCCCATATAACTCACGCTAGCGACGTAAAATAGCCGGATATATTGTTAAAAGGGCTTTGTATAAGTATTTTTTTGTCGACAGTAGATATATGATGCATAAATGAATGCTTGTAAAAGTTTATTTTATCACCCCATATGTATTTCATTGCTTATAACAATATAATATAATATTGCAGTGAGTGTTATGAATATTGAATGACAGTTTGGAACGAAGAATTATTGAAGTCACACACTGAAAATTTTATATGTCCATATTTTACTTAAAACGCTTTCCCTTTTTACTGATTATTTCGCTTTTCTACATCATAAATTTCAGAATTTCCTTTCGTCTTATAGGTTTTCGCCTCTTTTGAACACTCATCTCACTCTCTCGAGCTCTGAATCCGTCTGATAGATAGTGATAGGGCTTATGGAAATCATATTATGAAAAATGAATGTAAGGTGAATTGATCCTTCAACGAGCAAGGAGAAATTGTTAACCCTAACTTAAATAGCGCCATATTATTCATCCCCTTATTTACTATAATAAAGTAGAATGAGGCGCATACCATCATGCCATATATTAGAGTGTTCATATTGCGGTTGATGCCACACTTTCTAGGTAGTATATCCTAACAAGAAGGATTTACGTCTGGCTGACTGGAGACTGGAGAACTATAAAAAATTATGCTAGACTTATGTGGAAGCCTACATGTGCAAGAATAATAATAATATACGAAGTGTTCCCTTTCCCATTGTTCCATTATTTACGTACACGCTAACTCTAACACGAAGAACTGTGTGCATATGCAATATGTAGTTGTGTAGTAGTATTATTAAATATTACACATGGTACACGACATACGACTCTCTTACAAAACCAGGAATAAAAAAACTGCTTTTCCTCTTCCTTTTCTTATTCAGAGGATGTGCTTTGAAGCGATATGACAAAAAGTAGCATTGCAAAAAAGCTTGTCTCTTCCTCTTTCTAGTTTTCCCAAATGAGCACTCATTTATTCACCACCACAACTACAGCTAGGTACATATTAGGTAATATGTATCAGTGCAAGTAAAAAGGTTAGTGGTGGTGATGGCGGCGGAGGTGGTATGTGTATTACCCAAAACACTTGACGTTCGCATTGTGTGCATTGAAGGGGAATACAATTCATTCTAACGCGAAGATGAGTAGACTAGATAAACGGAAAAAACAGGTAATTTAACCAGTATTACCTTTTCATATTTAAGCTATTTCTTTTTTCTACATGAAAGAAGCTGAAATGGAATGCTTTCCCTCAACCTTTACATTCTCTCTATTTGCTGGAGTTAAACTTGCAAACTACGTATATTTGAATTTGAAATGTTACTGCTGCACATGTCCATGTGTACCTAGAAATGTAGGCATTTGTATTTGCTCAGGAAGGAAGACCGAACTTTATTCTTCTGCTCTGTTAAAATTCCATATTGTGTTGAATTCTTTGTTGTAAAAACAGATGCATAAATGTACTCAGATAGGTTATTACATATACACCGTACATTTACATAAACACAAAACATAACTCGAAAGTTCGCACAGCGTCGTATTGTGTATCTTGTCTCTGTTTTCAGTGAGTTCTTCCCTAGATGATTTCAAAGACGCTTGACTGTTAATCCTGCGGGGATTTCACTTTCTGAGCTTCCGCTCATGCTGCTTGTGAGCGCGTGGAGTTTCACCGAACTTACATGCACACATTATGTACATATTTTCTACCGCGTACCACTGGTGAAATTGGTAAGCAAGGAACAGCTTCAAAATCTGAGGAGAAAGCAAAAATGGATGGTACAAAGTTGCAAATGTGAAGCAGCATAAACTTTGTTGTTGCTTTCATTCTTCTGCTCGTCAAAGATATATCAGCAAATAGTGAAAGAATACTCACATTCACATCCACAGAGTGTATTTTACGGGAAAACGCCAAAATTTATAGCCACCAATTTTTTAAAGACTGAAACCACACACACAAAAGGCAAAATCCAACGCTTTATGTGCTTTCTTTAGCCTGTTTTAAGCCATATTAGTTTCAAAAGCAAAGATGTCTACGGCCCGTGAACTGTGAATTTGTACAAACTTAATGACGATGGCTTCCTTGCGAATATTTATATTTTTAATGCCTAAAGGGTCTGGCTGCTGATTCACATAATTTTTTAAACAATATTTCCTCTAATTACAATATATATTTACATCCGGTAAGAACTTGCGGTATAAGTCATGTGATTTTATAAAGTTTACAAACTTGCATGCACACAATGCATTGAATATATAATTTTCCAAATCATCTCAGTTTTTAAACACTGGAAAGGAAAATTCATGAGAAAGGATTGATTTTATTATCATATTATGTACTTATTTTATGGTAGTTTTTTTCTGTTTATTTTGTAATCCGAATTTCTTGAAAAAAAATACTCGATTGCTCGATCGGTAAGGGAATATCCTTTTGTTATCATACAACTACCCAATCATCATGCCAGGCTGAAATACTCTGCTTGACATTGAATGCTTTTCAGCAAAGTTTTTCGAGAAAAGTCCTATATAGTGACTGGAAGACCAAAAAGGTGCCTCTTCCTATTATTATTATTATGCTAGTGTCATATTTACTGAGAAGATAGGTATGTTATGAATGCACATGTAGATGACAAGATATAGTAAAATATGTAATGTAATATAAACTCAGCCAAGCTTTATCATGACGATAATGAAGATCGATAGACTTTATTTATTATTTTCCCTTGTGAATGACACAATGCATCAGCGTCAGTGGAGAAAGCAGTGATGGAAAACCTTATCATGTAAGCGTACATACACACGTACTTTTGTCGGTATATGAATTTGTTCCTGTCCAGATAGAGAAGAGTGGCAAGTGGCTTAAGGCTAAAGGAAAAAAAGGCACACTCAGCAACAGGCAGTCAGGGACACAGACAAAAATATGTGGCTGGAGTACCACACGGTAGAAATTATTACATACTACATTCCTGGAGGAAAAGGAACGCAGCAAAAAGTAATCCAAAAATTGTACAATAAAATATTCGTTGAACTTCTTTACATGTAAAATGCGTTATAATACGTAAAGTCTAGCATTCATAACGAGGAAAAAACTTCCAGATTGGATTCCTTATTTGCATGAAATTGCAAACATTTAGGTACCATATTATATTATTTATATTGCGAGGAAGGCGTTCTTCAAAGTGTTAGCAAAACTTTTTGGAACCGGATCGCGTGGAGAGAATGTGGGAAGAATACGAGCTTCCCTCTTTTTTCCTTCAAAAGAAAGTCGTTATGTCACCACAAAGCGATTCGTCTTTTACTTTATTCTCTAAATTTTTATAGTTTGCCTTCGATTTAGTTTATTTACCAATACCAGTCAAGAATTTGATGAAAATGAAACATTATAACAATAAAAAGTTTGACAAACCTGAGGCATAATAGGTCCACAAGTGATGGTGTCCTCTCTCTCGTGAACCATCATGAGCGCTCCCAGCCAGATATCTCCTTCAATTTCCGCAATTCGTTTCAATGGCCATGTAACGTTACTGAGGATTAATTTTCTGGGATCGACAGTATTGCTACCATCACTTTCGCTAAAACTTTTCGTATGGTTCAAGTTGAGCGCTTGGAAGGATCTCCTTCGTCGACTCCTCATGCCACGCAGCTTCCATATTAACTCCGATATTGTTGACACATTCAAATCGATACTGTTCAAGTTATCTGGGTCCAAGTATCCTTGCTTCGTGTCCATGTAAAACTTGTCCAGAAAGCGATTTGAATGCCGAAACACTTTGTCTGGACTCAAGTTAAACTTGTTATGATTTTGTTTCTCTCTTCTTTTAGCTACTGCAGTACTCTGTACTGTATTCTGGGATGCCGCTGCTTCTGTTTTTGGAGTGTCATCATAATGCTGACTGGGATGATGAACTTTATGATTTTCATCCTGCTTCTGTTTTTCTTTCTTGTGTTTGCTATGCTGTCCATGTTTTCTTGTCTTCCAAGAAGAATCGTGATTGTAATGATGAGCAAGAGATTTTTTATCTCTTTGTGGATGCTCATTCTCGGCGTCAGCTTCTTCTCTTGCTCCAGATAAGTTCTTGGGTGGATGCTGCTCCAGATGGATTTCTTCTTCACTGAAAACAGTATTAAATCTCCCAAAATGATGTTGATGTTGTCGCTTCTGTGATAGATGTTCCTGATTTTCCTGCAATTGGAGTCGATGCCGTTTAACATGCTGGTAGTGATGCTTTCTCAGATATGTCTGGAGCCTCCGGTGTTCTAAAATTTTGTGCTTGATGGATTCAGATGGAGACTGAATATTCCGAGGTGGAAGTAGAAAATCATTTCGCTCGTCAACTTTCTTTTTCGTATCTCCACTGCTAAAATTGTTGTGGTCGTCATAATCGAAATCATGAGTATAGAGATAATGAGCGGTGCTCGTCAAGCCATTAATGCTACTCCCCTCGGGGAATTTTGAATCATCCCAGAGTCTTTTCATCAGCCTTTTAAAATGAATGTTGGCGGAGGGGTTGGTCGTACTACTTAAGTTTTGCAATCCTTCTGAAAGACTCTCATAATCATCGCCCACGTCAATATCTGGCTGTGAATGAGCACCCGCCACAACGGAATCACAAATTAGAGCAGTTGCAACAAGAGTGGAAAGGAATGCTTCCTGGGACTTGAGACATCTTCTCCAGCTTAAAAGGATGAGGAGGACTAGTAGTAAATCTAGTCCTTTCATCTCCTCCCCTGGCGAATTATATCGTATTTAATTCTTTATTACATGAAAATTTCTGATAAAAATCTATTTGAAAAATATCTGACATAAAACGCAAAAAAGTTTCTTCGAAATCAGTAGCAGCTGGAAGTTGGAAGGCGTTGGCACTTGTCTTTAGGAAATATAATAATGACAAAAATTCTCCAAGATAAACGATTCTACCGGGAAGAATTTACCAGTGGTTTACTAATAGGAGGGACTATTAGTCGATATTTATTCGATTCTGGCAAAGACGCAGACGCCCACCAGCAAATATAACTTTTCTTGAAACCAACAACTTGTGAGAAATGAATATTTTCTACTCCGACATTAACATAGTTAACAAGTGAAAGTTGGAGAAAGTGGTTTCTCTATCAAACTAGTCTGCGTAGATGAGATGTTTATGAGTGCTGCAAGCTGTGTTTAATTTATGAAATAGACTAAAAGCTTATGGAAATGACACAAACAGCAATGTTTTGAGGTGGCCAAGTAAACCGAGAAGTCAACGTGAGTTTACGCATTGTAATTTACATTGCCCACGACATCGCAAGTTCATAACTTGCTCTTTCTTGTGTTTATGAATGGAAAAGGGTTTCCTGCCACTCTGGCGCCAGGGTTGTATGGTATACACAATTGTACTCCACACCGTTGGCGTTAGTCTATTGACGAGAAAGAAAAAACAAGATTTTGTCGCTTTAATAAAATGTCTATGGACACTTTCTCTTTCACATCGGGAGTCAATTACTCAAACCTTGTTGGCGCACTTCCACGTTTCTATTTCTCACGGATATTTTATTTTTTGACAAGGAATAACAAAAAGGAAAATGGCATTATGCAACAGGGACACCGTACATAAAGCCAGTTGATATATGGGAAAGAAAGATTTTAATCAACTAGAAAAGAAATGGGTGCCGATAAGCCGATATTTTTGCAATAAAATATCAAAGTAATTGTCGTTTTTTCACTTATTCACACTGAGGAAATTGCGTCAGATATTCCGCTAAAACTTTAGATTTTCTCAGAAAGTTTGCAAAGTTTTAAAAGACGCCAACGGCGATGTAAATATAATGTTTTGACAATTACTGATTTTGATCAATAAAACAATATATTGCTTTATTTTATTCATTGGAAGTTCGTTTCAATGCGAATGCTCGTTTCCACCTCTCAAGTCATTTGATTCAATATAATTCATAAAATCGTAACGTTACCGCCGAATTATACAAATTCAGCGTGGAAAAGCCATAACAGTTATAATCAACAATCAAACGTTATTTGGAATATATGTTTTCGTAAACATTAAAAGCTATTCAAGAGAATTTTATACCACTTTCACTTTCAGGTTTATTTCTCTTTTGTGAATAGAATTCGGAAGCAACTACGCCATGTCTTCAGGAAAAGCTCTACTTGAAAAAAACCTATTGTTGTTCAATTTTTCACAACCGAGTTTATAGGAAAACAAAAAATATATGTTTGAAGAGGATTCTGTAAACTTTGCGTATCAACTTGTCACTTAACAAATGCAAAATTGTTGTAATACCGAGGGTAAATTTTTTATTCTTTTCAACATTATTTTGACTTTTTGATGATTCATTAACAAGTCCTTTTTAAGTCGTCATAAAAATTTAAATGTTTCACAAAATTTATGGATTAAATTTTCGTGAAATCCAAAATAGTGAAAGTTCATTTACAGTCAAAAGTTTCGTGTACAGTAAATAGTTCATGAAAACACAAAACAAGAAGAGACGAGTAGAAGTACTTGCCTGCACAAACACAACAAATGTCAAGGGTTATGCCAAAACATACAAGTTATTATCTCTTCTGATACTCTTTAAATTCCTGCCCTCTTAAATGCTTTTTCCTTGTCCTTCCATTCAGTTTACTTTATTTTTTGCCACTCTTCCTCCAGAGTCCATAAAAAATACCAAAGTTGCAGCTATCAGCTTAACACAAAAAGTTACACGGTTACTCACGCAAACAAGTACACGCTTTGATGGTTGCCAAATATTTCAGCAGATAGATCCAAGTATTCAAGTGACTACTGGCTGCGGCTTGTTTCTCTCCCGTGTGATAGGACATTTACGAGATACGGATGTAAACACTTTTTCTTGTGTAGTTATTTATTACGAAATACTTGCCATAATGTCACTTTTACTGTTCCTTACACCTTTCCGACAAAACAGCACCATTATTCTATTTTTCTTGGTTTTTATAAATAAATGTTATAAATGTTTCTTAAACCATGAAATTGCACTTCAATTACCCAAGCTGGCTTTCTGTCATCATTAATAGCAAGCCTTGTTTGTCGGATTTGACGCTGATCTAATGTCGATAATGATGGATCTATACAGAGCAGTGTGCAGGCCTCGTGTAACTTTCACTTCGATGAAAAGGGGCATACTGGGACAAGTACGCAATTTCATGAAACTGAAAGGCGCACTAAAGATATGAAGCCTTCATAAATCATTTATAGTTATACCTAAATGAAAATTGATTGCACACAAGGAAAACACTGCATGCATCTGATTCTATCTATCAGCGTTTGACCGGCGGTGGTCAAATTGTCGTTTTCTCTGGGCCAGATGTTGTCTCGGATAAACCTCGCTTCACAGAAGACAGAAAAACAGGGACATTGGAGGCTTTCAGTCAGCAAGAGAAATGAATAAAAGATTTTGGCTACTATTTCAACATATCATATCGAATTCAGAAAATAAATGCTTGATTTTTGGATAGTGTGGAGAAGCAATAAAATATGATTAATGTCAATTCATTGAAACCGAGACGAAGAAATGACAGCACAGCGGTGGCCGTACTAGAATATATGTCGTTTTATATTTTACAAACATTTTGTTCAACTGGAGCAACATAACAGTTTGTTAATAACCTGCCGAGTTGTTTTTCTACTGCTATTGTATTCACGCAAACTGTGGGCAATGAGGAACACGCAGGAAGTTTCTGTTTGCACACTTGAAACACTATTGTGCTCGTCCCATTTTTCGAGGTTATGCTTCACCAGTAATCTGTCCATATTTCATGGATGTACGTTGTCGAATTGCTGGAAAGTGACACTGGAATAAAACGAATTGGAACTGATAGGATTAATTGTTTTCTTCTTGCACAAAGATTTGATAGAACGTTTAGATGCTTTTCGTTGATATTTCATTGGTAAATGGAAATGTCACTTCTTCGTGGAACAGACTGTACATGTCAGCGAAAATGCAATTTTTGTTCAGGAAGAATATAACTTTTGTTCATACAACTTCTTTCTTCAATTCAATTCCATACTCAGAAATTTCCTTCCACACGCACAACTTACAATGAAAATACGGCTGTGAAACGCTGAATGGGTTTATTTAACTTTATTTCAGCCAAGCCTTTCGAGACAGCGATGTTGTTGGAAGTCGAGCAGGGACGAAACTGAGCGCACAAGGGAAAGTAGTCCACGCTTTTGTAATGGAATTGGAGAAAAAGGGAAAAGAGTGTGGGAGTTTGCGAGCGGGGTTGAATGCGTTGTGTGGGGGAAAGTGAGCTTTCTTACTATTATCTGTCTAACAAGAACTCCAAGTAATGTTCGCATGCTATATAACAAAGGAATATTAATAATATATTATTATGAATTAAGCTAATTGTTTGCAGTTGAATTGGTTGGAGTACAAGTACTTGATGCTTTGTTTAACTATTACACAACAATTTTGGATTATAAAGAATAATAATTTGTAGCTAGAAATGTATCAAGTTTCTCGAAAGAGCTGTACCATAATATTATAGTGCCCAATACTTGGCTCAAATGTGAAAAATAATGAATAAATTCAACAATCGTAAAGTAGAAGGGAAATTTTCCACTGGATATGAAGTATCTTCAGAGAAAAAGGCTTATAAAAGCATACAGTGACCATTATCAAAAGTGGCACTTAATAATATGCTCAGAAATACGTCGGTTCTACTCTGCTGGTTAAGCAGTAAAGAACTTTGTATATATGTTTGTTTGAAAGCTAGGCTTGAGTCTTAAGTGTACTTTTTGTGACTAGCTACTTAAATGGTTGCATAAATTATTTAATGAAAAGTAAAATAAAGTAAATACTACACAATGAAACCCATCCATTCACAAACTCAATTGTGTCTGGTTAATGATAATATGGTTAGCAATGATATAGTAGTGTGAGTATTTGGTTTAACTGTGTTTTTTTAAAAGACCGGCGCTGGTTAATTTCTGTTGTGATTGGAATGCGTCTTGTCATGCAAAATGAAAAATATATGCTACCCAATTACGTAAGCACATATAACGAGAAATGCAATAGATGTAAAAATATTATATACCCTCACTTTCCATATTTAAAACACTAAATAGATGCAATAAAATTTTATTTCCGAAAAAATAACGTAAAACAAATCAGAAAACAAAGTATAACATTTAATAATAACCACAGATTGCAATCTTTATCTGAAGAGGGTCACCGTCATGATAATCAAGTTAAAACAATTATTATTGTAATCATTATTATTTGCTCTAATATTATACGACAAGTTCCTCTGAATTATCTACTGTTATACTGTTTGAGGTTTCTTTTGATGTGGCTTGATTTTGATCCATTTGAGTGGATTCGTTATTTGACTTTGATTTTTCCTTCAATTCTACGCTGGACTTGTCTTTGACTTTTGACGAGTCTTTTGATGAAGTTTCCGACTTGTCTTTGGAAGTGCTGGATGGAAACTTCACTAAATCTTTGATTCTCTCAAGGTACCTCTCAGTTGATCTTTTGAATATTTCAACGTTTTCCTTTGCTGACTTTTCAGAGATCTCGGATTTCTTCAAAGTTTCTTTAATCTTAGCAAGTTCATCTTTTAATGATTCATTGGATTTCTTCAGATCCGTGACTTGACTTTTAGCTTCATCTGAAAGTACAAAATGAATGCATTGATTCACATCAACTTGATACAAAAATTTTGATTATTTTTTAAATTATATGTTTCTTGAATCTGATTTTCAACGAACTTAATGAATTTTTGATCACGTTAAGACTTGACTCCGCAATTGTCAAGTCTTTCTCGTACTTATCCAACTGATCTAATAGTTTTTTGACGTCGACATCTTTTCCGTTCACAACAGCAATTACAGTTTCTTCTGTGTCTGCGCCCTCTATCTCAGTGTCCAATTTTGCACGGGACGTCGGACAATTGTCTTGCAAAACAAAGACTGGGAAAAAGGCTTTATTACCTAGAGTGAAATAATGTGAGTTGTTTACTATACTGTAATTAACTTTTATGCTGCATTTAAATAAATGTATTTTTGGACATTTGGATTTACCAAGTGAAAGCGTATGAATGTCATCATCCAACTTGCACTTAGATTTCTCAGGTCGATCTGTCCATTTCCGATAGTAAAGTGTGCCTTTGTGAACAACCTTCTGAACAACTCTTCGTATCTGTTTAGATTTTGTAAAACAATGTATTATTTTACATTGAATGATGTAGTATGTAGATATGATTAACAGTTTCGATATTTAAGTTTGTCTCATACTTGAGCTCGCGTTAGGCCGATCCCAATGCAGCCACACAAATCTTCCAAGTCAGTTTCTGTGATATAGCCACATCTTGTCACATCGAAAAATATGAAGGAGAGTAAAAGGTACGGATCTGTAGTCTTTTTAGCCGGTGAAGCTCCATTTGTACCCGAAGTATTTGAAAGTTTTCTCTTTTTAGTGGCCGGTTCGCCTGCTTCTTTTCCTGCTTTTTCATCCTTATTTTCACCGTCCTGTATCAAAAGAATCTTTATATATGATATATTTATTTTATTACAAAACCAATCAAACAACGGATCAGTACTCTAGTTTTGGTTCATTTTCATACCTTTTCCGTGTTACTTTCTTCCGTAGTCGATTTGCTAGCTTCTGCAATAATTTCTCTATAAATCCTGAAGGCAAAATCACGCTGTAACATTTCATGGAAGAATTCAGAAAACAAGGAAACTTCAAAGTTATCTTCTTTTTTGTCAATGATACGATAGTCTCTCAATAAGCCTAGCGTCATGGATAAGCAATCAAAGTTGCCTGACTTGGCCACACTTGATGGATATACAAGAATTCTCGGATTCTTGGGTAAAGTGTATCGACGTTCCCACATCTTAACTTCCTCCTCCTTCATTCCGGGTTTAATAATGGGGAATGCATCAGTTGGAAACTTTGAAAATATGCTTTTATATTCAGGACTTCCTTGTCCTGAGGTTTCTTCCAAAGATTGCTCTTCTTTTAGCTCGCCATCCTCTATGCTTATTTCATCGTCCTGTGATTCTAAAATCAGACTTGGATTTACTATTCGAATATCATGTTCCTCTTCCAAAGGTTCGTTCACACCATGTAAGTCATTGGAATCTGGTTGTTCACGTTTGGTATTCTCTGTATTTTCCGGTGAAGTCGAAATTGTCGAGACAATAGGCGATTCACCTTCTTTACTTTCTTGTACTTCTTTCTCACGAGTTTCTTCGTCTTTTAAAGCTTTTACAAGTCGAGTGGTAAGTTGAGATTTTAGTCCTTTGGGACTTAGTTGTCTACGTACCAACTCTTCTTTAAGCTGTGCAACCTGTAAATCAAAAATTAAGCTGTAAGTTTAGTATATATTTCATATATTTAATATCTGGACATAATTGTAAATAATTAAAAAATGTATTATATGACTTACAGTCATACTCTTTGGAGCAAGTCGGCTAAAATGCGTAGGCTCACAAGGATTCACTGTTTCACCATTTGTTGACGGTACAGCCAATTTTTCTGGTTCTCCTTTCACTTCAGTAGCGGATGGTTTTTCTTCAACCTCTTCAGCTGGTGCTTTACTTTTGCTTGATTTCAAATTAGTAGAATCATAGACGACGGGTTGTTTATCCTATAGTTGGTTACCACATAAAAAATTTAGATTAGTCATAATATTTGCCATTGTTTGTATAAAATCATTGTTTGCTACTCAGTCCCAAAATGAATGATGAAAGTAGAAGTAAATGCCTCACTATAATCTTCTCTATTATCAGTATAACATAACAGTCTTGCAAGGCCTAAACTATTTTTCAAACCGGACTGCTGATAAAAATACCTTCAGAGAATATATGTGAAACGCATTGTAGGAGTTTGATGTTATTTGAACTAGGTAAAGGTGTCTTTTATGAAATATTAGGTTCAAAGTTTGAAAGGGGAAGCTGTGAACACGTCAAAACTAATTACAAACCTTGCACTGTTATGAATGGATAATATTACTAAAAGGTCTTTTCTTTAAACTTGTATAGTACATGCGCAATGTGATTATATGCAAACGTCTACAACTACAGCAAAAGCCACTTGGTATTCCTAAGCTGAATTTAACCATATAAATGTATCAATAGTGGAACAATACAGGCACCAGATAATTAAAATGAAATACTTCAAAGTTCAAACACTCCAAAGCATAATCAAAAAGACCGTATAAACCCCCGCACAAGCGCAATACAATTGTAAACAGATTTTGAGTCTACTGAACCAATAAATATGGATAGACGGATGATCATTAATTATAAAGTGGCAAGACATCAATCAGCAACCTCCGTCTCCATTACTGCATCTATGTCCATTCCCTGTTGGTCACTACAAGTGGATGTCTGCAAGACACTTTCGCCTTCTGTCATCAAGTCTTCTGATCCTCCCTCTTCACGTGCAGGGGATGCCGCTTCATCAATCACCAGAAGACCACTGTTATTCATGACATCATCTTCTGTGTTCTCAGCCGCATTCACACGTTCACTAGCTACGTCTGTCCCTAAGACAGACAATGAGGCGTCGACACCGCCTTGCCCTTTAGCTGCTGCATCCTCTCCGACTGCTTTGCTGTTTGACGATTGGTTTGTTTCCTTATCTGCCTTCGGAATACCATTTTTCTCTGCTACATTTTCGTTCCCCAACAAGGCAAACTTATAAACTGATTTTAGTTTGTTCCATTCCTTGGTTCCAGGAAGACAGGACCAAACATCAGGAAGATAGAAGACAACTGTTTCCAGACAATTGCTCCGTTTGTAATATAACTCCATGAAACGGTACCTGTGTTTTTGAAACGTCAATGGAAAAAACTTAAAATTGTTAACCCTATGACATAAGTAAAGTCTTATCAGAGGTAACACATAATGAGTGCCAAAGGCAACGAACAATGCTGAACCATCCATCCTTCTACCAAACAACCTTGAGCGCCCCTTCGACCTTTTGGAATCATCCTTCGTCTCATCGAGCCGTCGAGTGAACATTATGAAAACTCCGTCCGTACCAGACACATTAAATTTGGGATAATTTAGCTCAGTTGGTGCATGATTCATTTTCATTACAAATACAATGTGTAAAAAAATTAAAAAAATATTTCTACTCTAGGAATTGAAGACATGAGCTTATATATACACACAATTATTTTCAGGCAAAACTTCTTATAACATACCAGTGTTTGCAGCGACTTAAATTGACACCGGTCAAAGCTCGGACGGATCTAATGGCAGTGTTTATTAAAGTCTGGGAATCCGACTGAGGATTTGCACCGTCCAAAGACGGCGACCATGGACCTCCAAGAGCCATTATTTCGTGCTTAGACGTCTACGAAAATTATTTTATACTTTGTTAAGTTTAATTTAAAAATGCTAGATGTGTGTCATTACAATTGTTACCTTCATTCCGACAATAAAATTAATGAGCCTATCAACATGCTGAGGGCTATCAGGGACGTCTGCTGCGTTATCCGTTACGCCACAGGATTTTCTATAGATAGTTTCCAGACTACTCATGGAGGGAATCATGACCTAATAGATAAAAATGTATTTGCGCATAAGAAAGAAATCCTCATTTCCATGCTAAAACTACTAATTCAAAATTATCCTGTGTACCTTAGCTTTAAAAATATAGCTGGCATCGGCGGGTTCTAAAATATCAGGGACATTCTTGAACCTGTCTTCAATGGCCTCTGGATTGGGAATATCAATTTTCTGTACACCTTTTCTCATTATCTGAATCGGACAAGAATGTCCTAGCTCAAAAGGAGCATGTATTGGAAATGTATCCATCCATGTACTTTTGGCAAGGAAAAAATCTGACGGTACATATAAATTTGGATAGCGGCGTTGTATTTCTTTGACGGTGATGTCCTTCCTGGTTAAAATAAATTATTTGGGATGATCATGTACTCTACTTTTGAAGATCGATACAGAAAAAAATAATAAGCAAATAAAATTTACGTGTCCAATGAAAATTTAGGTATCTCAACAGCATATCTTGGTGCAGGTCTCATTGCTTTTCGTCTTGGACTAGTCGATCGAGACCTTGATCTTTCCGTCGGCCCATGTCCTTTATCAGTTCTTACTGATTCTCTTGATCTACTTCGTTTAGACTTTTCAGAGGATTGCTGCGAATGTGCTTGAGCAGATGCAGGGCTTCGATCCCGCGCTTTTCCTTTTTCCACTACTGTTTTCTCTTTTTCCTTCACTTTTCTATTAGTAAAAAAAGCATTAATAACAATCGAATTGACATCAATTTTAAATTTATTTCAGGATTATGAGCGTACCCATCTTTTCTGGCATCCTCTTTACTACTTCTCGTCGACGGTGACGAGCTCTTTTTCCGTTCCGTTTCTTTACTAGTACCTTTCTCCCGCGCGCGATCTCTTGAACGTTCACCTGGTTTAGTTTTCTCTCGCCTTTCTGCAGATCTCTCTCTTGCACCTCGTTCTCTTTCACGAGATCTAGATCTCGGTTTCAAAGACGCTGCTGTTCGCTCAGGAGATCTCTCCCTAAAGTTCCTATCTCGGGAAGTTCCCCTAACAGTACGGTCTCTTGATCTATCCCGAGATCGGTCTCTATGAGTCCTTTCTCGAGATCGTGAGCGATTTCTTGGCACCTTGTCTCTTTCTCTGGATCGATCACGACCTCGGTCCCTTGACCTTTCTCTAGATCTCCCTCTACCTCTTTCTCTGGAACGCTCCCTGGCATGTTCTCTTGAACGATCCCTCGATCTTTCGCTAGATCTGCTCAGTTTGAAAAGTTTAAAAGAAATTAGAAAATCATCATGAAAAATCAGATCAGATTGAAATAAACAATGGCACATTTATTTGTCTAGTCATATCATTTGGTATATCACCTTTCCCGAGCTCTTTCTCTATCCAAATCTCTATCCGAATTTATTAATCCACCCACTTGTGCATTATTTAAAAATGCTGGAGCTTCAGGAACAATTGGCATATGGGGCATCGGCCTTTTCTGGTCCCTCTGATTTGTTGTCATTGGGGGGACTGGCGGAGGTACAGGAGCACCAACATTATTAACTCTTCCTCTCGGATTATTTCCACCACTGTAAACAGAGTGCGGATTAGATACTATTGTTACTGGTTGAGCGCCATGTGGCCGTGCACTTCCAGCCTGAGATGTTAACACTGGGGGTGGTGGCGCAGAAGACTGTTTCTGCATTCCAACCGATGTATTGAATCCCATGTGCTGAGACGTATTCAAATTTGATAAACTGTTCATGCTGCTATTCATTCCGCCGCCAATATTGACAATTTGCACTCGTGTGGCGTTCCTATACAGGATGAGAAAAAATTATGGAAATGATCTGCTCGTCATTTGCAAATAAAGTCGATTTCATGATATTAATATTTTCAATTTAACCAACCATTTAAAAGGCATGTTGCTATTGAAATCAGCTTCAACCAAAACTCGATCGCCTTCCTTTGGAAGTATAGGCCCTTTAACCACACTGAAACACGATAATTTTATTACATATAAATGTATGTCATCATAATATGCATTGCTCCAATCTATGAAACCAGGTGTAAGGCAAGTATATAACATTTCAGTTACCCCATTTGAAAAAACACTTCTTCATCTATAAACCCAAAGTTATCATGAACTTTTGTGACCGTTCCAGTAAAAACCCGCTGCTTAGGCTGTTGATTTTGTGCCTGGCTTTGTTGGGGAGGCGGTGTTTGACTATGTACTTGAATAGCTTGTGAAAAATTAAGTGCTGATGACATTGATATTGGAAGCCCTTGCATTTGATTTTGAGAAACCGTAGCGGACGATATCAGCTGACCAACACCAACACCCAATTGTTCATTTATCAAATTTACTGGAAATGATTGTGTCTGTTGGGGTTGCAACAGTATCGACTGATTTGCAGCAGCAGCCGCCGCCGCTGCATTGAGCTGGAGTGAATTCTGAGAGGAGTTATGCTCATTAAAAAAGTTATGTAGTTGACCCGGATTCACATTAATATTAAAAAGCTGCGGAGTTAAAACTTGTTGCACATTCTGCAACCCAGGATTAGTATTCTGTCTCCCAATTTGTTGCTGTGGATTGGAGCCTGGTTGCCCTCCATTCTGATTTCCTCCTAAACATAAAATATGCAGTAACTTAGTACCATTTCTCCTTTCATGCGCATTAGCATTGAATTATATCATAATCACAACAAGCATGACACCGTCAGTAAAGAGTTTCACTTTCACTGCTTCAAACAGTTTTATTTGATATAATATGCTATTTATAACCTTCTTCTCCAAAACAATTGACAATTCATACTTACCGTAAAACGACATCGCTATGCTGTTGAAAATTGTGAAACACTGAAATTATTAGCGACTGTGATACTAGAACTGCATCTTCATTAAAACGTTTGCACAGACAATCAATTGTTTTAATTGTCAATAAAATAGTTTTTTTCGCAAGTATTATCTATAGACTATAGACCATCAATTAATATAACATTATTAAAACGAAGTTTTCAGGTTTAGGCACTACTAATCTACTAAACTATTGCTTTTATATTGTTATAAATGTTACCCCCTCCCCTTAAATCCCAACTGTTTTTACGATCAACCTATAAATTAACATCAATTGATTTTTAAACACTTCTACAGTTACCATTTCTTTAGGGTGACACACCGACACACCATCACCGCAACCTTGGACAATAATGTATTGTTTGTTTGTTGCTGACTGCTGACTTGACTAGTAGATATTCCGCTTTTGCTATATTTGCTTCTTGTGTGTGGTGAATGTACCTTTTGCACTTGCACAACACAGGCAAACTCAAGTATGGAGTATATGGAATGGAGAATGCATGCTTACATGAATTGAAAATTTGCTTTGTTTTTTGAATATATCATGCATGTTTCATAATACTACCGTCTTATAAAGTACATAACAATATTTCACCTACTACTTTATACGACCGCAATGCACTATGCTCACGAAAATCTATAATCAAGCGGAGTGAAAAGGTCACGTTTTGAAACTTTCTGTGCTCGCATGTTCAAAAGGTCGTCCGGCGAACGTCAGAAGATGATGGGATGGAGGGACGGGGGGAACAAACGATGACACATCATGTAATTCCCATTTTACACATAATATCTAATTTTCCTACTTTTAAACCATAAAATTACGGACATTTTTAAATATTAATATGAGTAGTACGAATATCTGTCCTGCGTCCTTCT
>JAQFYG010001584.1:0-18199 GCA_034694325.1 Entomobrya corticalis | reverse complement strand
CGAAGACTATCGCAGACATCGTGACTTCAATCTTTCAGCTACGTGATTTCCATCGTGGATTACCACGACTAGTTATAAAGGTACATTACAAATTGCATACGTTCGTTATAAGAATGAATCAGAATTTGAAATTGAACAGTTTATTTTTTTTATTTATTCATTTAGTAAAGATTGCCAATACATAATCAAGCAGTTTCATCCCATTTTGGCATAAAATTAGCTACCATTTGAGACTTTGCCTTTTTAATAACTTCCAAATTTATCTTATAATTATAATTTATTAATAACATTTCAGGTCTTTGTTCTAGAAGTTATAAGTGTATTAAATAGAAATGACCAATGTACCAATACTATTTTGGTGTAAACAGGTTCCATTAGAAAGAAGGCAAAACCTTTCAGTTTTATTCATCGATTAGTATTTCCAAATTATTGTTTATTACGTGATTTCCTATATTATTATAGGATTTGGCCATTTTTTGTACTCATGAAAATACGAAAAATTAAATGCGAGATTGTTTTAGAATTTGAAAAATTGTTTTTGGAGCACTGGAGCAACCGTTTTTTCGTACACAAATGTTTATTGTACTGAACTGAAACAGTATATCGGAAAAAACAAATGAAAATACGTTCTGCCTTTCATCCTATAATAAGCTGATCAAGAATTTTTAATGCAATCTCTTAAAAAATATTTTATACACTATATGTGTATATAATTGTAATATGTAATTTTGGAAAGAATTTTGAAGACCATACCAACCTCTTGAAAGTAGTGTTTTGAGTAAGTATCATGATGAAATCATAATTTTTTTCCGAGTGAATTATGTGTAGTCAGCAAGCTCACGCTCAAAACAAAGAACAACAACAGTTAACACAGTTCTCCATCTCATGATGACGTTCAGACAAGAACGCATTTATTTTATCAATTTTAAGGTACAATGTATGCACCAGCTGCAGTTTTTATGTGCTTTGTTCATAAAAAAACAAACAATATTATTATGCTCTTTTATCGTTCTCGGCTCGCACTTGGTGAGAATACACAAACATAGCTGATAAAAAACGTATTTTGGTCTACAAGCTTGTTTTGCCATTGTCCTTATCTTTAGGAGCGAACTTAAGTCTGTCGTTTTTGCTTGTAATGTCATAATAAAGTGGACAAGAAAGATTTTTTCCATCCATACCGTGTGTTTTGTACACAAAATGATGTGAAATATTTAATGATCAACAAATGTTAATCGGTCATTGGAGCTCCAGTGTATTATTGTTAAGCAGGTTTAAATAGTAAAAAAATCTGTTCTTCGTAGAAATTGTAAAACTCTTTATTTCGTGCCGTGTTTTATTTATTCTCTCATTCATGTTGTGTCATTAAAAATGTGATGTGATCATAGCTTTTAAATATCTAATATCCTATTTTGCTTGAGTATTTTAATTTTTAACTTTTCCACTATTTGACAGTATTTTAAAAATATTGAAAATTTGAAATCTGCCTTCATACAGTGTAGCAATATGGTTTATTTACTTGGAAATTTGTATGTTTTAACAAAATTATTGATAACATTAAGTACAATAGTCACATTCATCAAGAAACCCTTAACCTAATATACTATTCAGCAAATGGGTGTGAAAACGTGAATTTGAATATCAGATGTACAAAGTTATTTATATTTAGCTGCAAAATCAATAAACATGTAGATGCAATTTAGTTAAGTATTGTCGGGAAGCTATCAGCGTAGACGTAAATAGACAGAAAATGGTTTTTATGATCGCTTTTATACCCACCGTAGGCTTTCTTTCAAAACTATTTTCAATTTCAATTTTCAATTACACCATTGTATCCCAGCTATCTGAGAAACTTCTTTTCGGCAAATAAGCTAGGCTCATTTACTTCCGGAAGCATTGTAAAATGCGATGTAGGTAGTTTACGCGATGAAAATCCCGTCTGTGTGTGTAAACACTCTAACTCAAAAATTACTTGATAAATTAAATTGACCGATTGACCTCAAATTTGGTACACGGGTACCTTAAGGCAATCTCTTGGATAAGTTTA
The DNA here is from genome assembly GCA_034694325.1 of Entomobrya corticalis. Classification (NCBI taxonomy): domain Eukaryota; kingdom Metazoa; phylum Arthropoda; class Collembola; order Entomobryomorpha; family Entomobryidae; genus Entomobrya; species Entomobrya corticalis. The sequence continues at coordinate 16,155 of JAQFYG010001584.1, read as the reverse complement.
TATTTCAGCTCCCTGAGTCAAACCATTTGAGGTCAGGAGGTCAAAGGTTACATGGTGGTTTATGCAGCACCACATTTTTATTGCATGAATCGATAGAAGGGACAAAATTGAACAACTTTTATGAAGACCCCTTTTTCAATTCATAACCCCTGGGGCGCTGAGGGTCGCAAAAGGTCACATGCATTATAAATTGTCCCTACTACCGGTAGTTTTTTATATGGGTATCGTTACCCATCTAGTTTTATAGTTTTCGAAGTACATACTTCGCACTTAACTTTGAACTAATCAATGTTTTTAAATTTACTTGCCTTGAATCCACAAGAAATCGTGTTAATTTTTGTTTATTTCAAACATACTTTTATAAGCTAAATCATTTCAAAATTTCCCATATTTTTTTTATTAATTTTCTTTTTTTGATATACCGGATATTTTACTAGTTTTTGTTTGGAATATATTTAGCACAAACTAGGTAAGTCCAAAAGATTTCTTTTAATTCCATTTGATTACAAAATATTTTCATGTTTAGTCAATAAATTGGTTTACGCAAATTTTAAGTGAAGAACTGAACAATGGTGATGAAATAATGTCATTTTATATAATATAAACTATATACCTATAAAATATACATACATGTACTTTTAACAATGCCGATTTTTCAAACAACTAAACTTTTTAGGCTTCGCCTTCACTGATATTTTTTCTCCATAAAAAAGGGCCATTTGTTGGAGTCCTTGTCAATACAAAGAAAAACAAAAATGTTTTGAAATATTTGTTGCTCTGTTTCAAACCAGAATATACTTTATTAAGCTCTAAAGAAAATTTGCAAAAATATGGATGCATAAAATAAACTTTGCCATAAATGCAGGGTAAAAATGACATGAGAACTATAAATAAAACGTCGGCATATATTTTAACTTACGCATAGTAGTCGACTTCCCGGACCAAAATCTATGTATTAGGTAAACTTAACAAGCTTTATATGTAGTTTTTTGTTTAGAAAACTCACTACCTTTCTCTTCCAAGTAGTTAAAAAGGATAAGCCAAGAGCTAAAGTGATCATATTTTTTAGATTATATAAATACAAACAAAACTGCATCATTGAAACAATTAAAATTTAGACTATATTAAATTTAATACGGTTATCGTTTACAAAGCATCGTATTGTCAAGCATATAAAGAAAAACTGTTGTTTAAGTGATCTTTATCTGGAATAGTTTCAGCTGAACTACACAATTATACTTATCAGCAATATGAACAATAAAAGATCATACTGGTATCTTTAGCAAAAAATTTAGTGCAAAATTAGAAAACAATTTATTATCTCATTGTTTGAAATGCAATAATAAGCAAACAATTTTTGACGGACTCATCCACACATTTTGCCTACTAGCAATATTTTATGGAATAAATTGTTTTTATTATTATAAAATGCATGCTACGCTTGTTATTTTGTAAATAAAATTTATTATGGACAAACTCATATCTGTAAAAAAATGCAACCTTAAACATTAAAGAACTTCAAACCACTTACTACTTACTTACAGAATTTTAACTTTTTTGCACATATATTTACAGTTGTTATTGTGAAAAAGTTTATAAGAAATTTGGGCCAATATCTAAAATCCTGCCATCTATTTATTTGCAAATAGCATGTAGCGAATTTAAAAAGTTGGTACATTGCATGAACAAAAATGTTTTATGCCAATCGTTTGCGAACATTATCATCACATTTGTAATTATGCTATCTGCACCAAGTCTGCTGAAACGGTATGTTGTCATTATTACAGTTTTAATGATAAGCTGGAACGGCAACAGCAAAAAGCAGTTATTACATACTAGCATGTCTCTTCTAAAGGTAATTTGTTAACACCAAATATATTTGCTGAATCCCTGTTGCTTTTGTTTTCTGTAATTGTGCAATAATTTTCTTAATTCCTTACCACGATTTTATATTTGATATAAAAATTTACTAAATTGGATTTTGATGCTCGCAATGCTTTATAAAACATCTTTTGAATAAAATAAAATAATCAAGATTAATAAACTTTGTGCGCTGTATGCATTAGTACATTTTTTTGTAGCTGTGTTTGTAATTCAGACAAAGAATGTAGGTTTAAAAGCATTGTGACTTTTTTAAATATATTTTCAAATAATCCAAGGTTACATTTTTTATAAATATAGTGAACCATTGTGCATGTGCAATGCGATACGTCTAAAATATTTTATATGTTATTAGGATCACTACAGATTTTAAACTAACTATGGTTAATGAATGAAATTATTATTTACTTCTACAACTTGGACTAGCAACATTTTTTCAGAACTATTCCTTGTTAGAGCGCAGCATAATCTTAAAATGCAGTATTTCATTTGAAATGTCTTCAAAAACTTCAAAATACAACAAATATCCAAATATATTACAGCGTCTGCCAAACAAAACATCCCTGGAATTCAAGTTGTTTTCTTCAATTAGCGTAGGTGATTAATTCTACTGGTGAAAATTAATAAGTTGATTAGTCGCCGCCGCCAAATTGAAGTTCAACATTTTCAGCAAACGATAATCAAGCGTAGATGTCACATGTTCATGATTACAATAAAAATTTGGTTATACATGCATTTCAAATAGGACTGTTGGCTTTGACAAACGATCGTTCCGTTTAAAACTGTGAGACAAAACATTTACAAGAAATTTGAATAGCTTCACTTTCATTACCCTGTATTGTCTTTCTTAATTTTAATTTGAAGCATTTTGCCCCAAATTGTAGACACTGGAAGCTGATTTGGTTTTAAGTATTCCATTAATTAATTTATAGTGGACCAAGATGGGCCATATTGAAATTATCACCAACAAACTGTCACAAGCAATTTGTAAGCCAATCGTCTCGTCTTCAATGGATCTTTTTTCGTCACCAAGACAACAACTCACATCACCGAAAATTTTTTCAAAGATGCTTACTTTCTCCAGTCCTATAATGCGTAGTAGTGCACTTAGAAATGACAGATTTTTACTGAATTGAAACAGCTTCTTTTCAAAACGACATGCGCCATCCCCAAAAAATCACTCATGAAAATTACACTAACCAATTTAATTTGTCTATCAATTGAAGTTTACCGATTGCATACATGCCCTTTTTGATTGAATTTACAGAAATCAGAAAAACAATAGTATTCCAATCGGTGACTTCTAAACTTCACAATTTCCTCAGCATTCTATGGATAAACACCATCCTCTGAGATGAACTTAAAATCACATCAACAACATATTATGTGACTGTAAATCATTAACAAATAGAACTTTGGACGTTTTAAGTAATTTAGGGATCTGTTTGCTCATGAATCGCAGAACACAAAAAATCAACATTAAAAAAATGGAATTTGCCTGGAAGGAACTAAATTCATAAAAGGAGAAATGATTCTGAATTCCCCGCAAAACAAAAGTACACGAGCTGAGAATCTTACGTTGCGTTTCTCCACTCAAAAAATATCTGATCTTCATAATTTCTATATTATATTTGTTCAGATTATTATTCCAACAGTTTACTTCAAAAACTGATTTTCAATTGTATTGGAGTGCATCTTTACTCCTTTTCAACTGGATACAAACAAGAACATCAAAATATATTATATTTGTCAAAGGATTGCATGGTTTTTCAAAACTGCTGCCCACGCTCTTATTTAACAAAAGACATGGGCTCAATTTTGGAAACTTCTATGCGTTTTAATAATCAAGTTTAACCAAATATTTTTCCAAAAAGCTTCTATCAAAGTAAAAACTAAAAGTCTGGACAAAACCTTTGAACAAACTTAAGGCTATTTTTGAGCTCAACCTGACCCGTAGAGATGAAATAAATTTGAATGCATATTTGTGCGCTGTGTATCTAAATAAATTGTTTCAAACTTTATTGCGCAAAAAGTGCATTATTTTGTAATTTAAAAAAATCCACAGAAAAAATCTATTTATACCGCAAATAAATCATTGGAGACATCTGAAAGAAGATTTTTCTAAAATTTTGACCAAATTGTTTAAAATATCCAAAGAATGTAAGGGCAGTAACAAGCCAGGCGCCGCACAACAGGGGGGGACGGGGGGGACCTTGTCCCCCCCTCAAAAATGGGGAACATAAAAAAATATTTTGTTACTATTTGGAAAAACAGTATCCATCTTATTGAAATGCTAGCTGTCCATATGTTGCAACAATTTTTATTGTACAACTGAAAATAATCGCCAGTAAACTTAAGTTAAATATAATTATTCAGTTTTGCTAATAATATACGAAGTTCATGATATGAATGCATATATTTTAAAGCAAATAAATAAATGCATATCAAGACGCATATTTAATCTTAGAGAGTACCGGGAACTAATCATGTACTTTATGTCTAAACATAACCAAACTTTTGTTTGTAGAAACCGTTCTATTAACGTAATGAGAACTTTTCTGAAATTTCTTTACATTAAATTTTACAAGATCTAACAACATAAACAGAACAAAGTAAAAACGTGTTTCTTTTATTTTTGAGTTATGTTGTCTGAAAAAACTTTTTTACTTCCAACATTGCTTATTTTGACGCCCAACAAAGCTGATGGGAAAGTTTGTGCATTATTTTAAAATTATTATGATGACTGATTTTGATTGATGAAAGAGCTTGGTAAACTAAAAACTGTTTATTAGTAAAATCTTTGGTTGCATACGTTATAATATTAACTAGGGGGAATAAAGCAGGTAAATACAGGTTAGTAGTCACGCCAACTCTAGATACTCCTTTCCATTTTAATCAGAATTGGTAACATAAAGTTGTTACTATGTATTTGCTTAGATTTAGCAATGAACTTTTTTGTACAATCTTCTGGAAAAATTTTTGTGGCAACTTGTGCATGGATAAATGTTTCGAGTAAGCTTAATTTCTGTTACATCGTAGTACATATAGTGATTATGCGAAAATGAGCAAGGTTTTTAGATTGAGTATCATAGTTAAACTAGCCTTTTAAATATGCATAAACTACAGTTGACACATATTGATTTCCACTGCGTCTCTGTATAGACATTGGACTTAAGATGTAATACAAATGCAAATGTAAACAGTTAGTTTGATCAACATGTGCTGATTTACAAGCCTAATTTTCTTTAGCATTTCAATGGCTGGTGTAGCACGATGACTATTGCACAAAAATATTCAATTTAGAAACTGGCAACTATTTTTCTTATTGCGATCAAAATATCGAACAAATTAAGACTCTTTTCATACAGTGACAGCGCAGGCAACATTCAAGTAGTTTGAACATTTTGTAGAACAAAGTTTTTTAGGAATTTTGAATCTCTGATTCCTTGTATGAGTAGGTTGTTCACATGAAATTTCATTTTAAAGAATTTTATTAGGTACAGTTTTTGGTTATGCCTTTTAATGCATTCTAACCACATTGTGTGACTCAAAATAGAAAATGCAAATAGATACTCTTTGAAGAGGGTTGGAAAACCTGACTATAAAGCAAAAACTGTACAAATTTGACACTGTTCAAAATTTGAAAAATCTAAGTTAGAACCCAGTTTCCAGGCTATTTGTTTTTTGGTTTCGCCTTCTACTTTATATATGACAGAGAACACAATAGTAATAGAGAAAAACACATTTGGAAAGTGTCGTTCCAAGTAGTTCCAATAATTCATTGAGTTACTTAAATATATATACATTAAAAATAATGACTCTACTCAATGGAGACAAACTATTGTTAGAAAAAGCAATTTTGGAGTGAATCTAAAGTTCTTCCAAAATGTAGATAGGCTTTAGTTTAACTATCCATTACATAAATCAATGGATATGTATGAAAACTGATACCATGTTGGATAAAGGTGAAACAGTTTATTTCGTTTAATTAGTTTCGATATTTCCAGGGTCATATTTTATGACCAAATTGTAAACTTTATTTTGTGATGCTTGCTTATGTATGACTCTAAAATTTAAATAACGTGTGAATTTAGTTTACGAAAAACCTTGAGTTAAGTTAATATTTATATGGTACATAATAATATAATTTAAGTTGCATTTTAAAACTGTGCATGTAATATTGAGTAAATATGCTCATCAAAGTTGGTAGCAACTACTTACAAATTACTGATCTACTCAAACTATATCCCATTATGATTTTTAAATTCAATGAAGCCTTTCAAGAACTCATATGCTTTACTAAGCAAGCTAAAATTGAATGAAATTCCGAAACCGCAAGTCAGATTTATTTCAATTGTAAACCAGAGGTTTTAAAATATAGCAAAAACGTAAAGGGTTAAGATAAACTTTAGCAACATTTTGGACAAAGCTGAAAAGGTTTGAGATAGTTTTAAGCTAAAATTGATGAACTGTGAAAACCATTTTGTAAAGTAAAACTATATAACTATATTTAAATACTACATAATTCTGAGTTGAAAACTTTAAAAAATCGTTTTAGAAACTACAGTCAAATGTTGAAAAATCAACAAAAACACATTTTTTTACAAGAAAACGTTATAGAAACTACAAACTCATGCTTTAGAAACGGCACACAAATGTTTTGGAAAAGGTACCCACATGTTTTGAATGTTTTGGAAACGGTACGTAAATATTTTGAAAACAGTGCCCAAAGTTTTAAAAAACTGTACCCAAAGTGTTTAGAAGCCGTACTCAAATGTTTAAGAAACAGTACCCAAATGTTTTAGAAACAGTACCCAAATGTTTTAGAAACAGTACCCAAATGTTTTGGAAACAGTACCCAAATGTTATGGAAACAGTACGCAAATGTATTGGAAACAGTACTCAAATGTTTTGGAAACAGTACCCAAATGTTTTGAAATCAGTAAGCACACGTTTTGAAAACAGTAACCAAATGTTTTGGAAACAGTACCCAAATGCTTTATAAACAGTACCCAAATGTTTTACAAACAGTTCCCAAATGTTTTAGAAATTATACGCAAAAGCTTTAGAAATCGTAAAAAATACTTGGATACTGAGAAATAATTTTTGAAAAGGTTGGAAACGTTATTTTAATGGTGTTTTGAAAACTTTTTCAAATAAATTTATTGAAAAGCTAATGTTTATGTAATATGACTAAGTCCATGAGTTATCGGAAGTATGCGGAACCTTAGTCTCTAAATTGTTTGTTTTCCATCCTAATAAGACAGCATCTTAACAAATTGGTAACCAACGCTACAAGTAAATGCTAAACTTGTGTATTCTGTATTTTGGACAGGGTCCCATTCGAACAGTTCATAACATTTAAACTTGACTTTTAGTAAAAAAATTGTCTGGACAAACGTTTGGATTGGAATATCTTCAGAGTTTTAGTGTGCTCCTTGGATTTTTAGTATGGACAGGATATGCTGCTGTTATAAGGATGTAAACGTCTGTATTATTTTGATAATTTTGATTTTTATTGGTCTCACTATAAACTAGAGCCAAATAAATTGACAATAAAGACATGTTCCCAAGTTTTTTAAGTGATTCGTCTAACCAGTTTCTGAGTTCTATGACATATCATTTAACACTTTTCTAATGGAAGACTGCCATAAATTTAGAAAACACAAGTTCAGCTTGTCATTGGTGGCCAGGTTTTGTCTTCAATAAACATATTTTCCTAATGACGTGGAACACCATACAAAAGAGAACATATGTTTTAAAAACTAAAGTTTCACGTTATGGAGCTGTTTATATGGTATTATACTACGCAGCATCGAATGAGATAGGCTTTGAAACGTTATGTATATTTACATATTTTAGAATATCAAGTTTTAAATCCAATGAATATGACGAACAATGAAATCGCGCTGCTTAAATTTGTAAACAACTAAATCATATAAAAAAGTTTTGATTTAATCTCGCCGAAGGGTAATAAAACATTTTCAAAGTTGATGAGCAAACACGTTTATTAGTGAGTGCTAATACTCTGTAACTTAAGATTCTTTATTCTTTTTATAAATCAAAAATTTGTGTGGAATTTCAAAACATGAAGCTTTAAGCAAATTTATTGTATAAAGATGTCATATTAGAAAATAAAAAAGACCAAATCCACTACATTCAATTGTAATGCAGTAGTACTATTTTTAAAGGTTTATTATAAAAAATTAGTGAAAGTTAGAAGAAAGTAAGAAAATTTACGAAACGTAAGGAGAATAAAATTGAGGCAAAATATTTTGAAATTTAATTTCAAGGCGTGTTTGGCTAAGCAGTTATGAATAGAGAATTTGTCATAATTTATTGGTGATTTGTTGTGTAAACTCCGGAAGATATTTGTCCAATTTGTACCGATGAACATGACTAACTCAGAATACTGGTTTAGCTTTCTTTCTCTTTCAGATATAAAGTTATTTTCAAATGAATGTAAATTCCTACAAACCCGACTGGTACGTAGGTGTTTGAAACCCCAGTTGTCTTAACCAAAACCCGGGTTAACTCAATCAAAACCCAAGAGAGCCAAAAACGGGTTCCACAGAAAAAACCCGAGTTTGGTCCAAACACCGGACTAAAACGTTTCTGAAAAACCCGTGTTGTCCATACGAAAACCCGAATAACCTAATTCAAAACCCAAGTGACCTAAATTAAAAACCAATTTACTTAATAAAAACACAGGTTACCTAATTCATAACTCGAGCAAACAAAACAAGGTAACCTAATACAAAAGCCAAGTGATTTTTTGCCACACCCGAGTAAAATTTTTTGTCAAAATTCCGGGCCTGCTGTGTCCGCGTTCCGTAACAATTTACATGCCCAAATGTAAGAAACGCATTGCACAATTCATAATATTACGAGCGCTAAATTTGGATGCAAGTTATAATAACAAACTAGCATGAACGTCATTTCACTGAAATATGCCCATATTTTATTTCACTTTCACAATTTACAAGTCCAAAAAGAACATATTTGAAAATACATGTTACTAAATAAAATGTTTTGAATTATTTAAAGCCATTTTTGTACTATTTAAACAGATTTTAAGAATTATTAGCTAAATAAAATTGCAGGACGAAGACAGATTTTTGGTTACATATTGACTTACTAAAGCTGACTTATTGGAAGTTCCGGACAAAGATTTTGCATTAAATTTTTTTACAAATTGGCGATTTCTTTATTATCATGATGCTTAGAAAATATTCTCTCGTAGACGTTGGTTTCAATCAAAATTTTAATTACATTTGTTTTATTGTTAATTTTGTTAATGCGTCTTTTTTATTTTGAAGTTAAAAGTATTGTTGCCGTTTGTTATCAAATACAATTTACAGTATTTGTGTTTACTTACATGTTTTGGTAAGTAGTAAAACGTATCACGAGACCAATTGCACACAGAATGGTCTCCGATTTTTTTGTTTCTTGATCAAAATGCTTCTAAACTATTTTATTTCTACTGCAAGAAGTGAACTATTTAATATTAGTTGCTTCTCAAAAAATAAATCGTTTTATTAGTCGCTCAGTTTCAATTTAAATTTTCTTGTTTTGTTAACTAGTTGAGACCTTGGTTTGTTTAAATTGTCTTTGGCAAGGTTAATAACAAATAAAAGCTCAACTACTTCTCCTTTTGCCAAACAAAATAGTATTATAATTCAAAAAAATACAGTTATGGAAATCAAGTTTCTACTTGGACAACAATTTCACTTGAAAAAGAGATAAAAAAATTCAAAAATTTGCGCTCGCTTTGCTCGCGTATTCATAATACACATTTATCAAATGCAACAATTCAAGTGCTGGATTATTACCAAATTTGTTGAAAAACCGTACCCATCAGATGCAACCATATTTTTCAATGCTATTGGCGGGTTTAATTGATGTCGAACTCTAAATGACTTCACGTGTCCCCCCCGCGCTTTGAAACGTTGTGCGGCGCCTGGTAACAACTCTGCTGGTTTCAACCCAATTGTTTACACAATGATACTCTGAAACTGATATTTAGCTTGAAGAAAGCGTGGGAGATTTTTGTGGTAATTAAGACCAAATAAAATACAAATATTTCCACGTTTCGTTCAAGTTCTATGTCGATATGGCATCGCCTGCAACGTCCTCGCAAACAGAGGGTAAATATACAGTCATTTAGATTGGCACAACAAAACCGTTTGATAAAAAATCACTGGATTGTGCTTCTATTAGGTCCCGTACTGAGCATATATTGTAGGTCCGAATGAAATAACCTACCTCTCATCTCTAAATTTGTTTACATCATTTCAACATCATCCTTTGCATTCATGAACTTATGAACTGAATGAACTGAACTGCTAATAATTTGCATTTTTACAATAACTGTTCTTTGATAATTAGATGGATTTCAAAGGTCATCGAGAAAACATCATGACAGCAACCCAATGAATGGTAATTGTACCATTCTACAAACGTTTTGTTTTTTACTCAACTTCTGAATTTCCAAGAAAATTTCAAAAAACTCTGTTAATCGCTCACAGTTCAACGACAGAGCAAAAGGGATTTTTATGGAGCTGATTCTCATCTCAACGTTTGTAACATCTATGCAACGTGCAATTTTATCGCAAACTCATTAAAACCTTCACATGTTTAATATATGTGCTAAATATTTATTGGGATTTGTTAAGTTATATAACAGTTGCAAGTTGTTGATATCAACAGGTACCTGTTCAAAAACTCAATTTAACTCATAAATCATCACCCTTGCTTAAAAAGTCTTAAAAGTAATACGTATTTTAGAAGAAAGTTGATGACAATATTGAAATATAAAGAAAATTTGAAGAACATTTCACTGGACATTGATAAGCACTGGTAATGTATTTAACTAGTTTTATAAATTTTTTAATAAATTGTTTTAAGCCATTACATACACACGTAAGTAAAACAAGGACTCTTGATAACAATTATCCTATTAGACTTACTCTAATTGTAATTTTCCAAAGTATTGCGCTTTTCCAAATATTCCTGCAAATTCAGCCAAAGCAGTTTTTTGTGATTATATCAAAGATACTGGCCGACTATTCAAGAAAACATTAACATTAGTAAACAACTAATACAAGCTTGCAAGTATGCATGTATTCAGAAATTTATACATTCATCAGCATTTTTCGTAAGGTAAATGCATTTTGTATAAATTTATAATTGATTTGCTTTTTCTAAGATCTCTAAGTTATTACCAGGATATTTTGTGTAGATGAGACTATTCACGTTACAATAATTTTGTGGCTTTCTAGAGATGCTTTCTAGCATCTTGTCATCATGATATAAACTATTTCTATTTCGTATGTCTTTTGATGAGTAGCAAAATATTTCCATGATATTGTTTTGAAAGATTGATGGAAAACTTTCCACATCAAGATTACATCTTCATCTCATCATTTAAAACATACAAACTTTCAGATTCCTATTTTGTCAAAATTTCCGGAAATTGCAATTCAAAAATGCTTTGAAATTAACAAATCGACGAAAAGTTAGTTATTGTATTGTCCACTGATTTTTGTGAAGATTCATCTCTTGTCAACTTTCTCACGGAGTCATCAGCAATGTCCTGTTGTCATCAACCCTACAACTCATTTATGAAATCATCCCACATAGTGTGATTTTTACAATCATCTTGTGAAGATAAATCAGTTGGAATTGGGTTAGCTTCCGGTGATCTTCAGTGAGCGGTAGTAAATTTGGACCCATCTGATTGATTTTACTGGATCATATCTACTACATTTCTGCATGGCATCTGCCTTCTACATCGTTTTTTTTTGACGGATGCAATAAAATGCGAGCAACCCTGATTATAACAAAATAACACAACGTTCTTTGTCCTGGAATTAACTAAATATGTGGTTTTAAGTCGTCGCATTATGAATGAATCAGATTTGTTTTGAATATCTGGACATCTGTGGTTCGCTGATTTGCAAAACACAAATCATCACTAGCTCAAACACCATGAAATGTTTTACATGTACCTAGTCTCAGAAAAAATACTCTGAAGCCGTGGAAAATTTTTATACTGACTCCTAATTACGACATTCATCCTATCAGTCAACATTTGCATCAACTTAATCAAATTTTCAAGTTTGTAAACATATATTGATTGGATAGACTGGAGCAAATGCATTGTGTGCTAAAATATTCTGAACAAATTATTTTAAACAAGAGTAAAGCGAACATCACATGGTTTCCTCATTTAACGTTTAAGTCTGATTAAATAATCAAATTACGTCAAGGTTATATCAGTACTTGTATATTATTTTATTTTATTTTTACAAAACTTACATATTATATACCTATTCAAAAATTCTTTCTAATTCTGGGAATGTTTGTTAGCGTCAGTAACCGATAAGCCAATAAATTGTAAAAGGACACCCATTGGGCCAAATTTTGTACGGTCTAGAACCCGTAACGAAAACATTCATCCCATTCTATGTTGACCTCTGTTGCAATATATCCATCCGTCCAAAAACACTTGGCAGGTGCGCTTTAGGATGCTTTTTTTGCAACTTAACTAGCAAATGTCTATTTTTTACCAGAAAAACATCACAATTCCAGTGACAATGTGAAGAAAACGAGTGGGCAGAATGACGTCAAAAATATTCCGCAGGTTCGTGAATAGGATGAAAAAATTCCAGAAGATACAAAATTGACGGAAATGTTTGTAAATTTATCACTTATGTTGGCTTTAGGTTTTTCAAAAGAAAAAAAAAGTTTCCTTTACTGGCATATTATACCATTTATAATCAACCCCTTCAAGTTTGTCTTAAATATCCAGAGCCTATTCAAATTTCATGTTTTAATTAGCAATTTTAAGGGATTCTGAAACAAAAATGTGTGAAATTTTTTGATACAGCTAACCCACTAGAATAGTTGTTCATCAGAATGTTTTCGCAGATGTCTTTTAAGACTACACTTATGTGCAAAGTTTCCGAGGCAAATGTCACATTTAAAGGGTCTTTCTCCAGTATGCGTACGTTGATGATCTTTGAGATGTGTCTGCTGTCTAAACGTTGTCTGGCAGGTGTCGCACTGAAAAGGCTTCACACCTGTATGCGTTCTCATGTGACGTTCCAATTTGGAAACAGGCTTATCGCACACATGACACATTTTGGAATATCTTTTGAGTTGAACTTTTGGTTTGGTAGATGTTTCACTATAATTTTTTGACTCATTGTTATTGAATGAAAAAGCTGCAGTTTGCTCTTCTGGCAGCGCCGTTAAAATAGTTGCCGTTTGTTTGTGGTCAAATTTGTTTTTTATTTCTTCCAAAAATCCAGGACCTATAATCTCCAAGTCTTCATGTCCAGCAAAATCATCTTCCAGATCAGATAAAGGGATGAATGTGCAATTAGGGTAAGACATCTGAAAGGCATTTCAACAAAAAAAATTATTATACATTGGATTATTCAATTCTAGATGTAAACATATAAAAAAATCGAATGTAAGTCACTTTTAATTTGCAAATTTAATTTTATTCGACATAACAAAAACTAACGATTGCAAAAGTTTGCGTATGGGCAAAAAAACTGATTTTGTTAAAAAAAGCTTTCAAATATTAACAAATCATGCTGTAATTGAAAATCTATTTATCCGGGGTTGAAAAAATCTGAACAATGTGATTAGGTGTTTTTGTGTGTTACAATTAACATTTATTTTAATAGCAACTAACCAGACATTAAACTTTTCCAATCGTGAAAAAGTGCAATAAACATTATACTTATTATTGTTAGATAAGATAAAAATCGAATATCAGCATCTTTTTAAAGGGCCCAACAATTTTTTCTCAAATCTTTGACATAAGTATTCTCAGATTGTAGCGTTTGTGCTTAGTTCATAATGAAACTCAATTTGTATGAGTAAAACCTGATTATGTGAAGTTATTTGCATTTTGAATCCTTAAAAAGCAAAGTATTCCTTTACACAACTAGTATAGTTACACATACTTCAAAAGCACAACTGTAGACCTAAATTACAAATAACATGTACTTTTAAGTGGTTTGTTGTGATGGAAACCAAAATAAAATTTAAATGCGGTTGTCATAACCTTTGTAGTTTTTATGTTGTGTAGACTAGACAAAATATATTCTACCTAGAATTGAATCAAGAAAGCTTTTATCTATAATAATATCAGTTTTAGCAATATTCCGATCACAAAAAGACATCGACAAATCTCTTTGTTTACCAATCCTGGCTTCATTGAAGGATCTGTTGCCTACAGTACGGTCAAAGACTCGACCCATATCTAATCCACCCATTGGATCGGCATCCGGTGCCAAGGTCCTTAAAACCCAATCGCTCAATCAATGTAATCATTTCAAGATGCGGCAAAAAACCAACTGAAGATGTAATTTTTTTAAATAAAAGGGGCTCAAAAATGTAAACTGTTGACGTTGGAGAAGTTAAAAACAAAACATGACTCATATTCATCCTTTTGGCAAACAACCAACCGTAATGAAATGTCTGAGAAAGAAGTCATTCATCCCGACACCTGTCCAAGAAGACTTCTTGTACAAAAATTTATAAGACGGGTGACAGCAAAACTGAATTTAATAACTGATTTTGACTTGTAACGTTCTGGAACTGAATAAATGCGGTATGAGCTTATTCCATACTGGGCAAACAAAATCCTGAAAAATTTGTACTTTTTACATTTTTTTCGATGCGTGGTTGTTAAGCAAGGTTGTTTTCCTTGTTCATAGTCCTATCTACAAATTTTATGGCTTAATTGCCTCGTTTTTAAACTTTTTTCTACGCATCTAAGGTTGATATGAACTGTGTCATTATTTTATGTATAATTTGAAGTGTGCAGTAAAAAAAGTAATAATTGATACAGATGCAGAAATCCTTTTGATATCAAACATTTGTTTACAAATTTTGAAGTTCACAACCCTGCAACTTAGTTCAGCAAAATTTTACAAAAAACATTCAAATCAACTTAAAATTGTAAAATTACGAAGCTACTTTCAACAAAATTTACGATGTGAGTACATGTCTAATTGATTTTTGTATAAAATAAATTTTAAAACATGAAAATATAATCGCTTTGAAAGGTTATATTCTATGTTTTAAATAAAACAAATTGCATTTGCTAATTAAATATTTTTTAAATCTTCATGCGTGAATCCCCATTTTGATACAATTAATGTGCATAAATGATATAATAGACATTTTGTAAGTTCCGAAATATTTATGTTATATGTTTGTGCAAATTAAATATCTAACAAAGCTTTGAAAGCATTTTAATCTGACTTGTACAAAAGAATTGTATCAACTTGTGAGAGTTCAGCGAAAAGCGCTCAAAAATGTCAAGCAAGTTATAGTTCCAAAATAGGTATTTAACAAATTTATTAAATGAAAATTAGTACAGGGACAGGAATAAGATGAAATACAAGGAGCTTTTTAAGTAATTTATACAATTTTACCTGCAGCGGTAGCTATTGATTTTTCTAATTTTTCTGAGAATCATTATTACGTTTTTGAGTATACGTAATCAAAAATTTTTGCAAACTATTTTGCTTTACGTGCTAGTTACGGTCAAATCATTATAAATGAATTTTTTCCATTTAAGGAGTATATTTTTGGGCCAGATATAAGCGCTCTGTAACTCGGAAGGTAGATAAATTTGCTAAATCAAAATATACCAGTTTAACGATAAATATATAAGCCTAAATATGACGATCCGACCATAGCACTGGATCCTGTTTCCTATAACTGGTGGATAAACGAACATTGTAAGCCCAACTTACTTACCTACTTGAAATCTAAACTTCCATAAGCCATGTAAGCCTTGTAATGGTAAGCCATCAAACTAATAACTTGCTGCCTAAAACTTAAACGTATGATTGTTGTATGCAAGTAAAAATTTGGTTTCAATGTTACCGCATTGTTAAGATATGGGAAGGATAAGTTTTCGAAATTACTCTGAAAAGCTCAACGTATTTGTAAAAAGGAAATAACAATAACTGTGGTTCACCAACCTCTAGTGTGGCTGCAATGCTGCGTGCATTACTTTCTTTAGTAGTTGCAAAACCAATCGCAGCTACTGGAGTATCCAACGTATTGTTTTGACTTACGGTTTGCATTTTGTTTACTCCATTCAACTGTTCCACAATTAAGGCAAGCTTTTGTTAGTTTTTTCTGGAGATAGAAATCCAACAGTCACAACAAGAGTAATCTTTGACGCGGTATCTTCATTGACATATAAAATCCATTAAATTACCCAAATTTTGTACACGA